>JAWPHD010022957.1:0-23481 GCA_037043455.1 Cyrtodaria siliqua | reverse complement strand
GCAACCACTCAACCAGCTCATTGTTTGACTGCACATATGCTTTATTACACTCTTTGGCATGTGTGTTTTTTCCTCCTGCATTTCGAAGGAAGAAGCTAGAACCAGTAACACATGAAATATCTATCTCATTCCAGATGGCATGAAGGCATTTTTTAATGTAAATGACTGTAAGAACTCCACTGTGAATGAACAACTAAGTGGAAACATTCGGCGATATTTCATGAGGGCAGAAACTGAGGAATGGGATTATACGCCGTCAGGAGAAAACGTGTACGACGGTGGTAGTCTTACTGAGCCTGGCAGGTTGGTATATGCTTCATTTTATTTAATTCGTTAAACAATAATGTATATTTACAAGGTACTCATTTAATCTTGAGCTGACCTCGAAAGCGTTCCCATTACCTGCATGGTAAAAGTTTAAGTTTAAATGTTACATGCAAGCTCTGCAAAAACGAATGCCAATTGATGGCCAATTGTCGTGCAATTGACGCAAGAATGTTGAAACGTTGAGCTCACCCCTCATTCATCACTCCTCACTTCCATGCAGAGGTTAAAAAATCGGTCGGATCCAATCTGGTTGCCTGGTGGCCATTTAGTTTTCATAAATAAGATAAAAAGAGCTTGTGATTGAGGATTGAGGATTAACACCTTGAGATAGTTTCAGGAATGTTACCAGAATGTTACCAGTGGTTTTAATGGCAATGATGAGATTATGCACCTGTTATAATATAAATCTGTTTAGATCCTTTTACTTCTGTCCAGATAGGAATTTTTTTTTGTATGAAATTTGCCAGGTATTTTAATGTCAGTAAGGTGACTATGCATGCGCATTGCTTTAGATGGGTGGTTACCTCGGGCAAAATCCACGCAGAGTTATCTTTCCTTTCACTCACAACTACTAAATTACAAGATTTTGGTAAAACCTGTTAAATTGGAATAGTTTTGACTGAAACTTATTTAATTCTTGTGTAAATATAATTTTCAGAATATCTGCAAATTAGATGTTGCAAGATTTGAGTCACCTTAATCGATAGGCATATGTAAACATTTTAAACCGAAGCCCGATAGCAGAAAATTACTAAAAGTTTTAACTCATAGAAAAACAATTTGAAAATATTGAATATAGGTCTATATTTTATCTTTTCGGATAACGCAAAAGCATCTTCATAACTTTTGTGAATAATCACGTGACCTAACCGTTCGCCCTACTTTCTTTGACGTTTACAGAGTCAAGTGACTCTGGGTAGAGATTGAAACACGGTAGGGAAGTCATAATTCGATGAATATGAGTCTCTATCACCCAGCCGCATGCCTACCTTTTTCTGAGCGAACGTCTGGGTGACAGAGACTAGATGAATATGCATGTAAATGTTTATTCTGTAATATTAATCATGTTATTCTTAATATATTTTATCGTCCAATACATTTAAGTGTTAAAGGAGACACTTATGAGACGCCATACGTGACTATATGTTGGAAGATAAATATATACGTTGCGTGTGAAATATATATACTGAATACAAAATATTTATGATACAAACAAATATATACGTTACTCCGAAATATATATATTGAACACAAAATATATATGATACAGACAAATATATACGTTACTACGAAATATATATATTCTATCCAAAAATATATATCACACAAATATATATGTTATTCCTAGAAATATATATTCTGAAAAATATATATTCTGTTTTTAAATATATATTGTAGACGCAAATATATACGTTACTCTGAATATGTTTTCCCTTAATTCAAATATTGTAGACGCAAACATTTATATGTTATACCGAAAATATATTCGCTTTATAAAAAAATATATTGTCAGTCTTAATATATTGAAGATGAAAATATTTTAGATGAAAATAAATAGTTTCTCTAAAATAAATATATTGCAGACACAAATATATCAATGAAATATCGATAAATAATGGTGCGAACTTCTGGGTGACCGAAACTAAATAAATATTCGTTCTCCAAATATATCTATCGGAACTGCATCAACTTTTTTTTTCCAAAAATAATTATTTCCGATGATCTACGGAAATGAGCGAGTTTGTACGATTGCCAAATATATATGACTTCCGCAAATAAATACGTTGGCACAGACTGTGCTGCAAATATATACGTTGGCGTAGACTGCTACACTGTCCCGTTTTTCATGGGTGGCGATTACCTATGAGCCAAAAGTATGTTTTTAATAAATCATCCAGTCAAAGATGAATTAATTCATCGGTATTATATTTAATTCAATGTAACTTTATTTGATTCACAACTTTTTTTGAAACCATTTAATCAAACTTAAAACAATCCGATGCTTTGTGAAATAATCCGGAGTGTTTTTTCAAACCATCTAATCGAACTTGAAACGATTCAATGCAATGCTAAACAGTTCAGTCGGAAACATGAATCATTATATCTCTCCATCTGACGAATTGAATGTTGTTTAACGGCTTATCAACACAGTATATGTTATTTAGAGTCGCCCCAAAGAGAGGAGAAGGATACACAGGAATCCGGGAACCGTGTCCTACTCTTAGTATCGAATATATTCATATGGTTCTTCAACGTGCTCGGAGGATAGACCGATACACAGGACCGCCCGGTTTAGGTCTCCATCCGATGGACGAGGCTAAGGGAAAGTGTTTTGCCCAAGAACACACCGACGAATTTCAGTGGCACCACGGAGGATTGAACCCGTGAAATCCGATTACAAATCCGCCGCGCTACCGACTGCGCCACGCCAGACGAAGCCACGCGCCTGGGGTCCGTTTCAATAAGCAACTTACGTTTACGCAAATATTCTAACTTAAGTATTTGCGTACGCAAAAAATATAATCTTGCGTAAGTGCGTTTCAATAAAACCAACGTACGCAAAACCGTAAGTTACGCAAAAAAACTGACGTAAGTTTTTGCGTAAGTACTCTCTTGCGTCGAAGGTAAGTACAATTGGCGCGCCTCGCTGTCACATCGGCATCCGCAAGACCGAATTACAAGAAGATGGTAGATTGGTCGAGTATGTTTTCTTTGACAATGAATCAATTGTAGTTTTAAATTATAGAGTCATTACATTTGGCAGAATACATCTAATGTGTCCCCAAATTGTTACCACTACCAGTACCAGTGCAAACTATGCCCAGGCCAGCCTTAGCAAAAGTATTGTTGGCGTGCAGTACTCCGACCATACATGTGATTTCTTGTATACATCGGGGATGGAAAGTATTTTCTTGCATACCGGAGAAGACTATCCACGTTTTGCATGGGAGATGGAAAGTATCCATAAAGATAAAGTCTTATCTTTAAAGTCTTATCTTTATGGGTAAAGATAAAAGTCACGCGCGCATCAACATCCGGCGCACGAACATCCGGTATCCGGTATGCGGGACATGCAAAACATTAGTAGATGACGGAGTCAACGCACAAAATGTCTCTGATATGCAAAAAAAAATCTATCATGGGTATTCGGTTCAGAAAGGGAATTCCAACCCTCGGTATAAGTGTTTAATCGGAACCTCGGCAGAGCCATGGTTCCGATAAAAACACTTATACCTCGGTCTATGCCATGACAGATTCTTATAAACTTACACATGGGGGAAAATAAAAGTCATAAAAGTCACGAGCTTGGTTATTATTATTTGTGATGTTATCAAAGTATAACACGTCAATGATCAGCCACACATTGTATCAAACCGCGTAGTGTAGCAAAAAAAATACACACCAAAACTTAATAATTAAGAACCTCTATATTATTATTATATTTAGATCTATAAGCTCTTAAATGACATTTACCCTTATTTTATGTTATCAAATGCTTTAAAAAAAACTTAAAGGTATGGACATATTTTATTAAACATCACTTATACCAGAGATTTAAGAAATGGTTTCTTATAGAATCTCACAGATTTTAGACAAATCTCCGTTAGCAAATTCTTAAATCTCCCAGATTATGTCTTCAAAAGTATCACATGTACATGTATGGCTCCAACCCATAATTTTCAAGGTGAGTAGGTAGGTTGTTGATTTTTTTTTTTTAGAATCATAGACCTAGATTTATATGATGATTGATCCATGATAGAATCTACCGGAATGAATCGCGAGAGAATATTGGCAGTTTGGCACAGTGAAAAAAAAAATGCGAGTAGGAGTCGGTCTGAGCACTGCAAACCAACACTGTTTTAAGGATGACCTAAGAGGTTATTTCAGTATACATGTGCCCGGTTACACAACATATATTGTAATGGGTAAAACTTGTTCTTTGTTTCATTCAATATTCCATTATGCTAAGTGTACGGTGGCATAGAAGTGACATGAGAGAAAAATAATTTTACTCGTGGCCACGACTTATTATGTCATTATGTCGTGGTCTCGACTTATTTATCTCGAGGCCACGACTTATTATGTCATTATGTCGTGCCCTCGACTTATTTATCTCGTGGCCACGACTTATTATCTCGTGGCCACGACTTATTTATCCCGTGGTCACGATATAATTAGCCAATCAGAAGTGCTGAAAAAAATCGCTAGAAATCGCGACTTTTCACCCATATTAGGGTATGGGCTCCCTCTCCCCCTTACTGGCTCTCCCACCCACCACCCCCATCCGGCCACGGCAATTTTTTTTTTTACATATTGCTGATTTGTTGTTGGTCCATTCATAGACTTATAGCTATGTTGCCTGCTCCCCCCGCCCCCCCCCGCCCCCCCCCGCCCCCCACCCCGCCCCCCACCCCGCCAAGCCAAACCCACTTGAAACCCGATGTTGTTTTTTTTTACATATTTCTGTGTTGTTTTGATCTATTCAGAGACTTATAGATATGTTTCCCCCCGGCGGAGTGGGGTGTGTGGGGGACAGGGTAGGGGGAAACATAGCTATAAGTCTATGTATGGACCAAAACAACACAGAAATATGTAAAAGAAAATCGGGTTTCGAGTGGGTTGGACATAGGTGTGTGTGTGTGGGGGGGGGGTCGGGGGGTGGGGGGGGGGGGGGGGGGAGACTTATAGCTATAATTCTGTGAATAGACCAAAACAACATGGAAATATTTTTAAAAAAACATCGGGTTTCGAGTGGGTTAGGCGGGATGGGTTAGGCGGGGTGGGTGGGTTGGAGTAGGGTGGAGGGGCAGGCAACATAGCTATAAGTCTATGAATGGACCAAAAACAAATCAGCAATATGTAAAAAAAAAAATTGGCGTGGCCGGATGGGGCTGGTGGGGGTGGGAGATGGAGCCCATACCCCAATATGGGTGAAAAGTCGCGGTTTCTAGCGATTTTTTTAGCACTTCTGATTGGCTAATTATGTCGTGGCCACGAGATAAATAAGTCGTGGCCACGAGATAATAAGTCGTGGCCACGAGATAATAAGTCGTGGCCACGAGATAAATAAGTCGTGGCCACGAGATAATAACTCGTGGACACGACATAATAACTCGTGGCCACGACATAATAAGTCGTGGACACGACTTAATAACTCGTGGCCACGAGATAAATTATTTGTCTCACATGTCACGTCTATGCCACCGTATAAACATCTTAAAAAAATAAAATGTTTTTTGAAGGGTCAACAGCGTGGAAAAAAATGTTGGACAATTCTGACAATATTATTAATATTTCAAGGGTCAAGCTGTGTTTACAAGTCTATTTCTCTTACATTTCTTGTCCTAGCACAACTAAGTTTGGCCATGGGCTTCCTTATAGCATTATCTTAATGGCTGCATAAGCAATTTTGGTTCTTGTAACCCCTGGGCTCCAATGTAACCCCTGGGCTCAAAAGAAACCCAAATTCTGATAGCCCTTAAAATGTGTCTGTTTCACATAAAATTTTGCGTCTAAGCTGTGTTTACAGGTCAATATCTCTTACATTTCTTGTCCTAGCTGAACTTAATTTTGGAATTGGTTTCCTTATAGTATGTTGTAAAGGGTAGGGTAAGTAATATTGTCTTCTGCATATTCTGGGCTCCCATGGTACCCAAATTGTGATGGCCCATAAAATGTGCAATAAAGGCAGATCTAGGTTTGCATATATAGATCTATAATTTTGGTTTGGGACTTGTTATAGCATTATGCATCTTATTAATACTTCACCCATATTGGCTCCCTCCTCCCACCCCCCACCCCCACTCCCACACCCCTCCACACCCCATTTTTTTATTTACTTTTTTTTTGTGACATATTTCTATGTTGTTTTAGTCAATTCTTACACATATATGTTCTTACACATATATGTTGCCCCTTCCAACCCACTCCCTGCCTCTCCACTATCCCCACTCCTCACCCCACTTTTCTTTTTTTTTTACATATTTCTGTGTTGTTTTTGTCAATTCTTACACATAGCTATGTTGCCCCCCTCCCCCACCCCACCCCCACGCTAGAAACTGGAATATTTAATGTCTACTGTTTTTTACATATATCTGTGTTGTTTTGGTCAATTCTTACACATAGCTTCTTACACATATATGCTGCCCCTTCCACCCCACTCCCTGCCTCTACACTATCCCCCTCCTCACCCCACTTTTTTTTTTTTTTTACATATTTCTGTGTTGTTTTTGTCAATTCTTACACATAGCTATCTTGTCCCCCTCCCCACTCCCCCACTCTAGAAATATTTTTATTTTTATTTTGTTTCACAATAGTTCTGTGTTGTTTTGGTCTATTCTTACATAGCTTCTTACACATATATGTTGCACTCCCCACCCCTCGCCTCGCCCCCATCCCCACTCAAAACTCGATGTTTTAATTAGTTTTTTTTAAATATTTTTGTGTTGTTTTGGTGAATGCTTACATAGCCTCTCTTACACGTATTTGTTGACCTCACCACCCCGACCTCCACACCACCAACCCCCGCCTCTCAAACCCCCCACCCCACTCAAAACTCGAATTTATTTATTTTTTACATATTTCTGTGTAGTTTTGGTCAATACTTACACATAGCTATGTTGCGCCCCCAACCCCACCACACATTATTTTAGCCTTGTTTTCTGATGGTATAAACTAGCTATATAATTTATTATTCTCTGAAAAATCGAATATTCGAGCTGCGCTTTTCTCCGACAGCTGTTGTTTAAATATGTGATATAGCTGGGACTGGTGTTTCATTTCAAATCAAAGTTTTTTTAATTTCGACAGACATGTTTTAATAATTTAATTTTGAGTGGTCATTATCAGAGAGGTTTTGGCGTTTGTGATATACACCTTGTTATACACCTCGCTGCGCTCGGCATGTTTTTTTGGCGTTTATAACACCATTCACACTATTTGTCATAAATTATAAAATATGAATTTGTAAGGGATTTGGGTCTTCGCTTGTGTGATATACGCTATTTTTTTTAATGTTCGGGGCAATCGCTTCGTGCGAAGCTTACAATACGGATGCGCCTTTCTAGTTTATAGAGTGTTTGCTAGTCATGTTTAATTTATACTAATGGACGAAGTTTACCACTAAAAAATATCAGCAATTATAAGCAGTATGAAATGAATCAGAGACATAGATATATATATCCTTTTTTATATCTCTAGATTAGTAAACATGAAAGAATGCACTTGTTTAACAATCACTCGCAGATAAGGCGTACTATTAAGAAAGGTATGGTTGAAAACAACTCGGCTGAGTTCGCCTGCTAGACAGTAGAGTAGTCAACTGAAGAAGTTTGATATTGTGACCGCGTTGTTTTGTTATATGTACACTCTACTCTATTTCCTTTGAAAATGTCAACAAAGATCAACCACGGAATAGAAAAACGGGGCGACTCGTGACTGTTGGCTTCGTTTTATTTAATGTTCGGGGCTTCGCTTCGCGCGAAGCTCAATACTTTAAAATTATTTAATGTTCACGAATTACATAAACCTCTACTCCGGACTACAGGTACATAGCTAGGCCCAAATAACAGGATATGCCCGATGTTTAACTTATCATAGCGGGGTTGGGGGTCGGGGTAGCATGATCCTCCGGAATTGTTTTTATGTGAGAATACATTAGACAAGAATCCTTTTACTTATAATTATGTTTCTGAAAATATTTCCATTCCCTTCCCCCTTGCCAGACCGCTTCATGCATCTAACTTTCACTTGCAAACAGTGTAGATCAAAGGCTAAGCAATTAGCGCATGTTCACGCACATGACGTCATGTTTACAATGTCGCATGATGTCATGTTTAACGTGTTGACGCGCCAGTTAGCCCTACTTGACGTCACATCGTGCTACAAGACTTAGTAAGAAGCAAGAAATTTTTGAAAGTACGCTTATTGATGAAAGTCTGAATCCGCCTACCATAGGCGTACAGTACTGAACAAATCTGAAGCAGGCCGGACGAGGTAAACTCCGGACATGAAGACACTCAATATCATCTCGGATTATCTCAACTAAACTTTCTATGCTTGCTCTTGGAAATCGATAACGTGCTATTAGTTCGCTGTCTCTCATGGTTAGAAGTGAATTAGTTCGCTCACGAAAACCTCGCTCACGACGATTAATTCGGGCTCGAAATGCAAAAAGCAAGTGTGCGGCCATCTTGTTTTGTCGATTGTTGCGTTCTTTTACACACTCACGCAAGACTTACGCAAGCCTAAGAGCTTGCGTAGAGTTACGCAAAAACTTACGCAAATCTGGAAAAAAAATATGCGTAACTTTTTTATTGAAACGCTCGAAATACGGTAAGAAGAGCGTACGCAAAACTTACGTCAGAAACCTTGCGTAAGTTGCTTATTGAAACGGACCCCTGATGCATTCGGATAATATAAACATTATTGAGGTGGTGGAACGGAGGGTGGAGTATACGGTTTACGTGATCAATACGTTGGTAAGAAGATGGTGCATCGACGAATCTGATATGTCACGACAGTTTCTTGTATTACAAAACTACTTTTAGACAAAGTATGATCATTACTGCAGTCGGGTATTTCAATATCAGCTTACTCGAGATACTGGCTATTACACTAACGAGGTCTGAACCAAGGCCTGAAATTGCGGGTTGCTTAACAAAAGAAAGAAATAATATTCTATCTGAAAGACAGCATGGTTTCAGAAAGAAGAGATCCTGTGAGAGCCATCTCATAATCATGCTCCAGGACTTAACATCCGGTCGAAATGACAAACAACAGAGAGATGACATTCTGCTCGACTTCGGGGATTGCGTAGACCCCAATCAGAGAATTTTTAACCTGTTTTTAACTGCACTTGGACCGTTCACCACTTGTACTTAGTTTACCACATGTGCGAGTATGTTCCGAAGGAACCCGGCACATTAGAAGAAGAAGAAGAAGAAGAAGAAGAAGAAGAAGAAGAAAAAGGAAGAAGAAGAAGAAGAAGAAGAAGAAGAAGAAGAAGAAGAAGAAGAAGAAGAAGAAGAAGATCAATAGTTCTTCGTACGTTAGACGTTTGGTCGACCATTTTTTGCGGATTTGTTATGTTTTCGTGGTAAAGAAACTCCAACATGCGGAACACTTCTCGGATATGACTCGGACGCTGGGAAATACGCTCTTTAAATTTGGCTTGTCTCGAGTTTGAAAAACGGGACAGTGTAGCAGTCTACGCCAACGTATATATTTGCAGCACAGTCTATGCCAACGTATATATTTGCAGAAGGCATATATATTTGGAAAACAAATATGTATTTAGTTTCGGTCACCCAGAAGTTCGCACCATTTATTTATCGATCTTTCATTGATATATTTGTGTCTGCAATATATTTATTTTAGAGAAACTATTTATTTCCATCTCAAATATTTTCATCTTCAATATATTAAGACATACAATATATTTTTATAAACCGAATATATTTTTCGGTATAACATAAATGTTTGCGTCTACAATATATATATTAGGAAAAACATATATTCAGACTGACATATATATTTGCGTCTACAACAATATATATTTAAAAACAGAATATATATTTTTCAGAATATATATTTCTAGGAGTAACATATATATTTGTATGATATATATTTTTGAACAGAATATATATATTTCGGAGTAACATATATATTTGTCTGTATCATATATATTTTGTATTCAATATATATATCTCGGAGTAACGTATATATTTGTCTGTATCATATACATTTTTGTATTCAATATATATATTTTACACACAACATATATATTTATCTTACAACATATAGTCACGTATGGCGCCTCATAGACACTGTCATTGGAATATTAAACTGATATTGACTTTATTAATACTGCATAGTTGACACTTGCATCATTGGAATATTAAACTGATATTGATTGTATTAATACTGCATAGTTGACACTTGTATATTAAACTGATATTGATTGTATTAATACTGCATAGTTGACACTTGTATATTAAACTGATATTGATTGTATTAATACTGCATAGTTGACACTTGTATATTAAACTGATATTGATTGTATTAATACTGCATAGTTGACACTTGTATATTAAACTGATATTGATTGTATTAATACTGCATAGTTGACACTTGAATATATAACTGATATTGATTGTATTAATACTGCATAGTTGACACTTGTATAGAGAAGATGAACATTATAAAGCATTTCGTTTATTTAAGGCATGACGAACTAGTACAATAGTAATAGAATCTTTTTAAATAAATGATCTACTGAAGAAAACAGTTTAGCACGATTGTTTTGGGACATATATTAAACATATGAACATTGATATTATTGTTTGACGATATTAGAAATAGCAGTTAAGGAAGTGATTTTCAAAAAGTGTATGATTTTATTATTTTCTAAGCGAAGTATCAGAATTACCTCCCATATATTAAACACAACTTAGTTCATTATACAAACGTATTGCTTTGAACAAATGTAATATTTCGCATTGATAAGAATTACCCATTCTGTCAGTGTTTAAAACTCGTTGAAATGTGTTCACAAAAGATTGTTATTCTCGAACAAAAATATTCCAAATTCCGTAAAGATCTACTACTACTACTTTATTTTTATCACCGACCTTGTTACAAATGACTTTGTAGCATTATTGTTGGTCATATCTATGTCACTTTATCATTGACCCCGAACATAGACGACTTTGTATCTCGTCTATGGAGATGACATGCATTTCATGTGCTAAATTTATTTTGCTCTGTATATATATATGTTTTCACATCAAACGTGTGGGGAACTTAAAACGACAAAGTTGCCGAAAGTAATACCCCACCCGTAAATGGGGAAAATCATTGTATCACCGGTCACGTGGCTATCGTCGCACTGACCTGTATGCTTTGGCACATCACTAACGAATTTTCGTTAATGTATGCGGTAAAGAGGTGGGGACTATTTTACTTTACTATACATATGTTTAAGACTGTAAATCGTGAATATATGACTGTGTAACTTCAACGGTTTTAAATAATGAAGCAATTTACAGTAGATAACTAAAGACAACAAATGAAGGCACCTATTCGTATTCGATGATCAGACGAAATAGTCAGGTTGTTAACAAGTCCCATAGTTCTTTGAGCGAAAGTACACAGATGAGTGCGGACGCGCCGTCTGGTGGGATACAATGAGGGAAGATAATTCGCATAACGGTTAATGCATTATATATACGTTTAGCGTAATAACGATACACTTTACGTATACTTTAATTAGAGGTTAACATACGGCCGTTGTGTGCCTCTTGTCGATAATGGCACACCTAGTGCCTTAATGCACTAGGTGTGCCATTATCGACAAAAGGCACACCACGGCCGTATATTTGCCTTTTTATTACATACCTTACATATAAATGGAGTAGAAGAACAAGAACAAAATGGTACGATTTTAACAAATGAGTTGTCTACAGTAGGATGCAAACAATTGTTTTGCAAATAAATGAATTAGGCCCATGTTAAATTAATAAATTACTTTACAGTTTACTGCCTTGTTTGTTTTCAAAAACCACGTTTGATTTATTTCGTCGTTTCAACGTTTATTTGAAAACAATATTTACTGGGCAGTGAAAAGTCGAGATTTCAACGTCCGCTCCTGCGCTTTATAGCTCTCCACCATGACGTTTGTGCTTGATGGCGTTGACGTCATGTTGTTTGATGACGTCACGTCTTCGCGTGCGAACAGTCTGTTGCTACTGTGCCGATTTTCCATAATCCGTAATGGCACAGTGTGCCGATTATGGATTTTGAAATAAGACTAAAATATGTTACTATTTATAGTAAGGTATGTAATAATAGATCGTTATACTACCGTATACTTACAGGTTACCGGATAGAGATCAAGTTTACATTAAAAACACTTATTAACCAATAAATTTACATTCATGTTACGAATGTATCGCATGTAATAAAGCAATTCTCTGGAGCAATTTAAACCCGTAGCAATAAATGTTCCCCAAATACAACATATGTTTGAAGGTGTTTCATGTCGTCATGATTTTCAGCATATGTTAGTCCATATATATTGGTCGATCTTTTTGTGGTAGAGGCAGACCACCCCATTTTTCATGGGTAGAACCAGTACTGTATACCTCCCTCTATCCGTAAATGCCAAGGTGAAATATATGCTACTCAATTCAAACACACTTTTTATTTTATTACTATCTTAAGTGTTGTATAATTTAATTTCCGTAGCACATCTGAGAAATATTACGCCAAAGATTACAAGGGCAAGAAAATGATAGGAGGAAAATACAAGAAATCGAGATTTTACCAGTACACTGATATCAGCTACCATTCCAAGGTGATCCGAAAAGACACGGAAAAACATCTCGGCATTCTGTGTCCCATCATCCGGGCAGAAGTCGGTGACGCCATCCAGATTGTGTTGATCAACAAAACTCCTTATCCTGTCTCTATTTACCTGCAGGGTACCAGTATGGCTGCCTCGCAGAGCGGGATGTGGCTGAAACAACAATTTGGTAAGTGCTCGTCTTGACCGTAGCTTGTAGTATTAATCCGAATCGTTGCCTTCCTCACAAGTAAGGTTAATATATTAGACTTTGTCTATATTTTCTCTGTCAAGCCAAGACGCATTTGGGTATCGGACTAGATACACATATATATGTTAATCATGTCAACTCTAAAGATGGTCGAAAAAAGGCAGAAAACTAAAATAGACAATATTCTACATGTCTGTGCAAGTGGCTCAAGGTAAGTAAGTAAAACATGGACTATCTGCTGTGAAAATTATAGTTATTATGGTGCATACCTACCGTAGATCTTTGAATCATGAGTTTGAATTATAAGTAGAGACCCGAAGCGAACCAATCCACACTTTCCCGGAGAAGTTCCTAAAGACATCACGCAATGCCTGGATGAACAACCGCCATATTTCAATTAACTAAACCATAAATACCACACGTGCATGCATAAAACTCTCCAGCGAGAAGGATATGACATCAATCTAGTTAGTTTATGTAACCAGAGTATATTTGTGGCGACATGTTTCCATGGTGTCCTTTCGAAATATCCCGCTCTTGTCTTAAATCTCGTTTTGTATTTGGAAACTTAGCTCAACCTATGAATACAATCGACACGCACAAACATCCGTCAAACACGGTAACTGGAAATCGTCTCGTGTCTGAAATGTGAGATAGTTTCCAAATGCGTACCGAGATTTAAAAACAGCAACTTCACCATTAGGAACCAGTGATGTCGCCAAAATACGTTTTTGTCTGCATAAACTTTGATAACAAGGCATGAAATACTGTTCTTTTACAGAATAGCAAATATCAATGCATAAGCTGTTTGCAATGACTGGAACGACAACACACGAGTCTATGTGCTTTTCTTTTAAACTTAATGGTATGCTTAAATGTAGGACGGTGGTATTTTCTAGAACTTTATAATTATATGCAAGAAACATGTATGCCACAATTACTACCGCATATCAGTGTAAGGTTTTTTTTCATTTCAGGATCATCTGCTTCTATGGCTGGTCACGTGGTTACGCCGGGAAATTTGGCAACGTATAACTTCAGTGTTCCCTGGCTTGTTGCCCCAGGTGACGACGACCCACAATGCCTGACATATATGTACTATTCAACCGTCAACATGGAACGTGACGTCAATTCCGGTCTAGTGGGTCCTCTCTTAATCTGCAAACCAGGCGCCCTTGACGTCAATACTGGACTACAGGTTAGACAACGATTGAACGTTACTGTTTGAAATGTCAATACTAGTAATCCAGGCATAACTTATTGTTGTTTTCTTTTTTATTTACCTTTAGGGAAAGCAATATGTAAACTAATTTATTCAGAAAGCTTTACTGCCTTTGTAACGACATTTATGTGTCTATTATGACATTTAAAGAGACTTGCGTCCAAATATTCTAAAAATAATATTGCTTTGACTTGTGTTTGAGAGGAGGAGACAATATGGTCTGTCAAATAGAAGTATTGAATGACGTTAAGTTCGATATAAATACATATCTAATCAAATAGGACGTTTGTTTTACTACTGTAGCTTCAGCGAAAGTATTAGTTAAATATAAGTTCAACAAGTCATGTAGTTCACATATAGGAAATGTGCAGAATGCATCCGAATATTACAGTTTTGAGATGGCTGAAGGTATGTGTTCGTTAATACGTGTTTTAACACTTATCTGTTACATTAAGAAAGATTAGTTTCGGACTTCCGGTACTTACGACTACGGTAACAAGTGCGCGGTAGTGCTACAAAAATATTTTGTTTTGATTGTAAAAAGCGACATAACAGTGTTAGATAGTGAATAAATTGATAAATGAACTCATACTTATTCATCTGAACAAAACACTCAGTGATTATAAAGGACTATGGAGGAGATTGATCCAAATTTAGTAAGTGAACATTTGAATTTTCAAGATGGCGGCGTCCCACTTGTTTTCTTTAGAGAAACGGCCATTTTCGGTGAAAGACGACCCAGTCCAACTGAATGGCTAAAACATGCGGAACTGTATAAAGCGTTAGGCAGTGTTATAGATCCAACACATATCGCAGGCCTACAACGCGTCAGAGGCATGTGGCGCATATATCTTGATAATTTGGAAGACAAAGTGAGTTTGATGGCTAACGGTTTCCCTCTGCGGGGTAAAACTATGCAAGTTTTGAAAACAAACCCGCTGCGCTTTGATGGCGAGCTAACAACGAGAGTGCGCATTAAAGACATCCCTCTCTCGGTCGACGACGGAATAATTGAAAGGGCATTTATTCTTAAAAGTCTTGAATGCATCGGTAAAGTTGAACGGGAAAAACTAACAGTGAATGGCAGACTTACAAACTGCAGTACAGGCGACAGGATTGTTATTGTAAAATCTCTTACCCTCAAGGAGCCTCTACCGCGACAAATGATGTTTGGTAAATTTAAAGCCACCATATACTATCCAGGTCAAACTGACATACAAAAGGAGCAAACGTGTTCTAAATGTCTAGATCCAGGACACAAATTCAAAGACTGCCTGAACGATTTTAAGTGTCTAAACTGCTTACAGTCAGGTCACAGGAAAGGAGATTGCCCGCAGAGCCTCAACCCTGTAGCGACTCCGACCAACGGAATGACGGAAGAAACAGGAGAAATAGAAAACGATGAATCGACTGACAAAGTTGAAACATTAATTTCCCCCAGTGTGCCTCTCGAGGCAAGACGTGTAGGAAATCAGCGTAAGCCTAGCGCACATAAACAAAAAGTTAAACAAAACATGCCACCAGGTCAGCAAATAATAGATGGTTTCTTGACCGGCATGAAAAATCGCACGGAGACGACAAACAAAGGAAAACAACGTCCCATTGTCAGATCGCCCCCGACACCGGCGGAAAGATTAAACGACGACGCCAAAAAGCAGTGTACTTACGATTCAGATGACCCGGACAGTGACACTTAGATCACAAGGACTATGTGATCTTAAATCAATACGGAAACAAACTATAAACTGGCTACGGATAATGAGAATGATTTATGGACACAATAAAACTATAATATACTTAGATAAGGAAAGTGATAATTATATAAAGATAGTTACCATTAGACCTACAATACAAGAATATATAAATGCAAACTATAGGTTACCAGTGTTACCGGTACGCGGAAATATTTATACCGTTTCATGTATGAACTTTAAAAAAAAAGTGCATTGCACACATGCATACATGAATCAGTATTCAGATAAACGCATTTCGGATGCATATGAAAATTGCTATATTTTATATTAATTTCACTCATGTATAAATGTATTCTAATATTTTAAAGGCTTTGAACAGTATCGATATTCAGATGAATCCATCTCGGATTTATCTAAACATCGTTAATACAAATGCATACCATATGCTTTTAAAGTGCATTTTCACAAATAGTGTTACAACACATAGTGTTATTTACAAGTAAACTATGTCAATGAAAGTAAATTACCGTATATGCATGGATGCGTGTCGAGGTAAACAGGTGTGTTTTTACCTGAGTTTATTACATTGATCTGTCTGATCAATAGCATGCAATTAATTGTGGACGAAGTGTAGATCGGTGTTTGTACGCGCGAGATTTATTTCGGTAAATGTCAAAATGCTGCGCATTTGTCAGAAAGCACATATTATTACTTGTTTTTATATAATATAAATGATCAAATCAAGTAAGGGACAATTTGTGCACTTATTATCTTTAAATGCACAAGGATTAGGAGATAAAAATAAACGGTCAAGGCTAAACTTATGGGCAAAACAGCAACAGGCTAATATATTATTTTTTACAAGAAACGCACTTTACGAAGGAAACCGTAAACATAATAACACAAGAATTCAATGAGTGGATTATATTTAGTTCATATGGAACAAGTAATAGCAGGGGGTGCTCAATATTTATTAATAAAAACTTAAATTATGATATTATAGACAGTTACATAGATACTAATGGTAGATATATCATATTAAATATTCAATTAGATAGAACCGTATATACTCTTGTAAATGTTTATGCAAACAACGACCAAAGAGAAAGAAACTCTTTCTTTGGATTGCTTAATAATTTAATACAGGAAAAGGCAATGGGTATAAAAATATTAGGGGGAGACTTTAATGAAACATTTAAAAACATTGATAGAATAAGTACAGTTAAAACAGGAAAAGACAAAAAAACAGTGCATCATTTAACAAAATTAAAAAAAGATAATGGCTTAATAGATATTTGGAGACAATTACATAACAATACATCTCAATTTACGTGGAAAAGGAAAAACGGTGAAGGGAAAAGTAGAATAGACTTTTGGCTCATAGATGGAAACATAAGACCAGCAGTACATTCTAGTGACATTAGACCAGCTCAAATAAAATATACAGATCATTTAGCAGTTTCACTAAAATTAACAAAATCAAATGATAAAGGACCAGGTTATTGGAAACTAAACAGTTCGCTACTTATTGATGACGAATATAAACATATCATAAAAGAAACAATAAATGCTTGCTCTACAGAATATAATTGCGCAGTCATAGGTGATCAACTTTTGTGGGAAATTTGCAAAATTGAAATTAAGGAGCAATCAATAATATATGCAAAACAAAAAGCAAAACAACGCAAAATGGTCCTCGAAATATTAAAAAATAGACTGAGCACGATAAATAAATTAGAGGATAATAAACAAATAATGAATGAAAATTTTAAAAAGGAAAAAACGGAACTAGAAGCAGAAATAGAACTTATATATGAAAATAAATCAAAAGGAGCGCAGATAAGATCTAGAGTTGAATGGTTAGAAAAAGGAGAGAAAAATAACAAATACTTTTTGAGTTTAGAAAATTCAAGGCAAACAAGAAAAGTGATAAACACGTTAAACATAAATGGTTTACACATATCTGATAGATCAGAGATTTTAAAAGAAGAAGTACAATTCTACAAACAACTGTATAGCTCAACAAATAAATATGATAACGATACACATAATTATCTTAATGAAACAAATTTGGAAAACTCATTAAATGACCAGGATGCGAACAAATGTGAAGGTTTACTTACATACCTAGAACTGTCAGATTCCGTCAGGTCAATGAAATGCAATAAAAGCCCTGGTATCGATGGAATAACAGCAGAGTTCTACCAACAGTTCTGGGACCTGGTTGGTGTTTTAGTCACCAACTCTTTAAATGACGGATATAAAAAAGGTCAACTTTCCCAGACCCAAAGAATGGGTGTGTTAACTTTATTATATAAAAAGGGTGATCCAGAACACTTAGACAATTGGAGGCCAATAACATTGTTAAATCAGGATTATAAAATTGCAACACGAGCACTAGCGAAAAGACTCCAAGAAGTTTTACCGACACTAATTAACACTGACCAGCAAGGATATATTAAAAACAGATATATAGGTTATAATATAAGACTGATTCAAGACATAATAGATTACACTGATAAGCTAGACATTAATGGGGCAATTTTATTTTTAGATTTTAAAAAGGCATTTGATACATGTGAATGGCCTTTTATGCATAAAACCTTAGACAAATTTGGATTTAAAGAGTCATTTAAAAACTGGATTAAAACAATTTATAATAACACAAGCTGTTGTGTTATAAATAACGGTTGGAAGTCCGTTCCTTTTTGTCAGTCACGTGGTTTAAAGCAGGGCTGTCCTATCTCTGCTCTTTTATTTCTATTAATAGCAGACGTATTGGCAACAAATATAAGAAATAATCAAAATATACGAGGCATACAAGTGAAGGTAAAAGGCGTTGTAAAATCCTTAAAATTATCTCAACTGGCAGACGACACCACTATCTTTGTTACATCGAAAGATGAAATAATCGAGGTAATAAATATAATTGAAATATTTGGAAAACATTCGGGGTTAATTTTAAATAAAAACAAAACCGAAGGTATGTGGATAGGTAAATTTAAACGATGTAAAGAAAAGGTTGGAAATATAACATGGCCAGACGGTCCTATTAAAGCTCTGGGTGTTTATTTCGGAACAGATAAAATAAAATGTGCGAACCTTAATCTAACAGCTAAACTTGACACATGTAAACAAACAATACATAACTGGATGAAGAGAAAACTAACGATTTTTGGTAGAGCTCAAATAATCAAAACATTGATACTTCCAAAATTCACTTATATAGCTCAGGCATGTATTCTACCTAAACTTATTATTAAAAAGATAAATACCATGATTTTTACATACTTATGGGAAGGTAAACGAGAAAAAATTAAAAGAAAAACTCTAATTGGTCAAAAAGAAAAGGGAGGCATAGCTATGTGTGATACAGAATCCTTTTTTATTTCACTGAAACTTAAATGGATTAAATCCCTATTGGATAGCACTGATGCTTCATGGAAAGTAATTCCTCAATACTACTTTGGAAAATATGGTAAAGACTACCTAATTTTTCACATGAACCTTGATAATATCAATAGTTTAGAGAATATACAGACATTACCAGACTTTTACATAGATCTTTTAAAATGTTGGATAAAAATGGGCGGTGGGCAAAATCCTAATTGTAATACTTTTATTGATATTAGGCAACACATAATATGGGGTAACAAAAACATTAAACTAAAAGGAAAGGTTTTGACTTTCACAAACTGGATTAATTCAGATCTGATATTTATTAATGACATTCTAGATGAAGATGGCCTTATATCCCAGAATGTCATCTACAATAAATTAAATGCAAAACAAAATTGGATAACTGAAATTGCATCCATTCTTAATGCTATACCAGCAAGATGGAAATATATAATGCAATGTGAGGAATCAACGCTTACAAAGGTTAAAACAGGCTTAAACGTTTTTATTTCTACTAAAAACAATATCAAAGTATACTTAGATAAAACTGAAGGACGATATATTTATAACATGCTAGTAGAGCAAGCCTTTTCAAAACCTTTAATGCACAATACATGGAAACAAGAATTTAGTTTAAATGAAATAGACTGGAACAGAGTATACTCAACGATACATCAAATTGAAGACAACAGAGTTAAACAGCTCAAATTCAAACTAATTCATAAATTACTACCAACTGCAGAATTACTCTGCATTTGGCATATCAGAGATACGCCTTTTTGTCTAAACTGCAACAAAGTAGACACATACAACCACTTCTTCATTGAGTGCAACGCTCTACAGTCCTTTTGGAAACACATACAAGTCATATTTAATCAATGCGGATACGAAAAAAACATGGCACAGCTTAAATACATCATATTAGGCTATAAAATAAATCAGGAAAGTTACAGTGAGGTAACTAAAGTCATGGCATTAATAGGATTTTGCATTTACAAGTCCTACCTCAACTGTGAAAATAAACATGACTCGTCTGATATTTTAAGAATATTCAGATATGAAATAAGCATAAAACAAGCATACTTAAAACATACAAACAGACAACAGAACATCATAGAAAGGTTTAACAATTTGCTTTAGTATTTACTTACCGAACACTAATAATAGTGTCATAAGTCATAAATTAATCCTTTTGAATTCACTATATACAGAGCGAGACGTTAATCCTTCGAAATACACTATATAACAAGACTAGTTTTTGCTTTGAAAACATCAACAGGTTTGTTTTTGGTGCAAGACACGTGCCATTCGTGTCTTAATACAAAGCTTTCACGTGCTAGACCATCGTGACCCATATATGCCGATAATAAAAACCTAGCAAAATATAGCTAAGGGGCGCACACAGGTTTATAATATAAACAAGGTGACCAGTCTGACTTTTCATTTTGCTAAATCCATATAAAGGTAAAGGGGAGGTAATCAGAATGAATGAAAGAAAATGACAGGAAAGAAAGCAGAAAGAAAGACAAACTGATAGATAGATAAAATGCAAGTTAATATGTATGCAACATGTTGTTATATATATGTTTGAAACATCATTGATTGTATTGTATCGTGTATATAATTGAATAAAGTTTTATATAAAAAAAAAAAAAGAAAAAGAAAGATTAGTGGTAACCTTATGGATATATCTTTGCCCTTGAATATTTTACAATCCAGTCTTGGAATAATCAAAGAACGATTCATCTAGACCTATTCTGGAGGCAAACCCCTTTAAAATATAATCGTTATAATTATCAGAAGTCATTCGCAGTTATCATAATTATTGTTAAACAGGTACAAACTACGTATAAACAAAGTATAAAACTAGAATTGTTATATTGCCTACACCACAGAAGTACGTTGATCGCGAGATGTTCTTGTACTTCTCGAGCATTGACGAGAATCTCTCGTGGTATATCGACGACAACATCGCCACCTATAACGCCACCGTTGACAAGGCAGACGAAGGCTTTGTGGAGTCAAATATAAAACGATGTAAGTTGATGTTGCCATTGTTTTATATAAAGATGACTAGCTAATTCGTATAAAAATGGCTAGCTGCTAGCTAGTTCGTATAAAGTTTAGAATAACAAAATCACGTCCGTTAATACGACATTTCAATTCAATTATAAGTTTACATTTAATAAAAAATAAGAACACTCTTTGGAAATTCGCTTGCGTTATATATATATTTGTACCATAGCTCTAATGGTTTTCCTTTGTTCTTGCTTAATATATATATTTCATAAACCTGAAGGTCTGAGCCTGGGAAAGTAGCATTCAAGGAGGACAGTCAACCACAAAACACAAAAAAGAACATGCAAACAGACAAACAAGAAGGCAAAAGTAATAATAAAAGCAAACGACATCACAAACAAAAAAGGGTTGAAAATAGGGCTGCCGCCTTGGAACGGTCAGTAGCAAAGTAGGCCACTGGGGGTTTAAACCGGTTCTAGGGTGCACCGAACCTCACACTTACCCTACTGTCATCCCATTAAAACAGGACAGTGTAAATAAAGAAATCCCCGTCATGATCTAATCTCTAACCAACAAGGCAGCATCAATAGGCAATATACGTAAAACACAAATATGCTCGTGTAAATATAATACAAAAAAACAATAGCCTAGAAAGCAACAATGAAGGTACTCAATGACTTGGCAGAAGCCAGAGCAACAAGAGAATAAACCATTAAGGGCACGACAAGAAATATCATAGACAAACATCAAACGCCACCGTCCCAATGGGCTTTAGGTAGGCGTCATCATAGGGTCCACAGCCTGTCCGGTCATCGTAAAATTAAAGAGGAAAGCATAGTGGCGAACTGTAAAAGGGTTGAAAGTACGTTGAAAAATGATAGGGTCATAACCTCTTTTGATAAACTTTTTAACAAGTTTAACAAAGATAGTATGAAAGTGATCATGACCAAGAATCTTACGAAGTTTATAAATCACATCACCATAGAAGTCAGGTTGTGATAGTCCTTGTCGCAGAAGAGTCCTTAAAATACTTTTATATTTGGAAAGAAGATCAGGGTTACGATAATAAAATTTTGCAAAGGTTTTACGAAGTTTATGGTAACGGTAACCCTGACTGTGTAGCTTTTTAGTTATACAAAGATTACGAATATTAAAGTCCTCAACTCGAGTACAAGCTCTTGAAAAACGAATAAGTTGAGACACATACACCCAATAAGAAGTTTCTCGGGGAACATTAACACATAACCTGTCAATCACATATGTAAAACACGACTACCCATTATCAAAACAGCACTCCTTGACATTGGATTTGCCCAATAATATACACAGGCGATTGGCTGCAATAATCAAAACATGGGTCATTATCATGCCGTGTGATAATGCTATTTTTTGATTGGATCGAGCTGTTATTTTTACTGAAAACTGCAATGCCCTTAAACTGCTTGCACATGCGTAGTTGGATTAATGACAATAGTACAAAACATGTATAGAATATTTTTCTCGTATGCGATTTATACTGCACTCTCGGGCCTGAGACCCTCGGGAAGCAGTATAAATCGCATATACTCGAAAAATTGTGCTATAAATATTACATATATATATATATATATAATATATGGGGAGAAATATTTGTGAACTACCAAGGACAGACAACCTTCGGACGAACTACGGCAGGGCGCCTAGCTATGACGAGATACACAGAAATCAAGCGTATATATTCACTCCTTAAAAACGGTAGCTGCAACACACGTTGATAAACTTTATCTCTACATCATAACTCACTCGTCTGAAGGCACAATTAACATATAGACGCATACATACATACAATTATAGCTCATATGAGTGGGCCACATTTAAGCGTTCAACCACACACAGCTTTAATGAGACAGTGACAATGAAAGGTGCCGGATCTGGGGATACTGTGAATTCAGGTATATATAATAAAAGGAGAGAATTTGAACTCACTACGGCAACTTTCGAAATTGGGATCTCGTAAGAGATTCATGTTCACAAGGCAGAATTATATATATATGGGGAGAAATATTTGTGAACTACCAAGGACAGACAACCTTCGGACGAACTACGGCAGGGCGCCTAGCTATGACGAGATACACAGAAATCAAGCGTATATATTCACTCCTTAAAAAAGGTAGCTGCAACACACGTTGATAAACTGTATCTCTACATCATAACACACTCGTCTGAAGGCACAATTAACATATAGACGCATACATACATACAATTATAGCTCATATGAGTGGGCCAC
>JAWPHD010022956.1:0-23481 GCA_037043455.1 Cyrtodaria siliqua | reverse complement strand
TGTGTGCTGAGCATCTAAGTTTGGAAAAGGCAATTTTGAATTTAAGTGGAATGTTTAAAGTAAGGTATCGTTCAACATTTAATAGTGACTTTAAGAGTGTTAACAAGCAAGGTTTTACGCAAGCGTAAAATAGCTGCGGAGAGACAAGAAGTTAACATAATAATATATCAAGTCATGGGTGTTAAAACAATATTGAAAACAGTAAATGTTGTCACGGAGACATAAACACGCCACGATCGTTTTTTCTTACATTCTTCCCGATTTTTACCATCAGTGCTTCCTACCAAGCATTTTAAGTCAATGTGGGGACCTCGCTTCTTTCTGTTCAAAAACCTTGACATGCCTTACATATTGATTACAATTACCTTGTAATACGACGTGCTAGAAGTACACATCACCACATAAATACAATTGTTCACGTGTGCGTTAGCGTGTACATTACAACACGTATACACTGTTCACTGTTACCACGTGTAATTATAAGACTGAGTTATTAAAGTGAAAAATGTAAAGGAATAATATAAACCAATGAAAATTAAAAAAAAAAAAGGAAATCAGCAGGCTTGAACCCTACCTTCTTGGGCACTAACACGGCGCCTAGACCAACTGCACTATTGAGGCTTCTGAATATTTCGTCGCTAATACACATATAATAGTAATGATTACATTCTACATTTCAGTAGACTGGTTTACGAAAATGTCATTTTAGCAAGTGAAGTGGTAACCTTTCATCATTACAAAATATGTGTTATACCATTCAAGTTTTTCAGACGAGTTCTCTAGGAATTCAAGTTGTAAAGCATGCTTATTGCCACTTACATGAGTCACAGTATGTTAACCATAGACAGATATAAAGCCATATAAGAGTCAGCTGCCATCGGCAGCTGAATAATGTATAGCTTTGCCTGACTGGGTTACATCCGCATGCCAGTTTTGAAGAGAGCAGTCTAATAATCGCTGTTTTAAAACTGATAAAAACATATGTTCATCTCGAATGTCTTCAGAAATCCATATAATACCAAATCTATATCTAAAAAGCAAGTTTTTTTTACATGAGTAGCCCATGTTGTTCTTTCTGCTTCATCAAGATTTCTTAGCCTAATATAGCACTGTTTTGGGTATCATCTATTATTATTTAATCGGCATCCAATACTTAATACATCTACAATAATAATTTATAAATAGTGCAAACCTACCGCATTCGCCTTTTGCGAACGCGTGAAATGTAGTTTTATACAGCCTTAAATATCCGTTGCAAAATTGGTTTTGAACATTTTCAATTTGAGAAGAATATTTATATCCCGATATTTCAGAGCCATATGTTACGATGGAAAGTTCACAATAATCAAAATAATCAAAATAACCAACATTTCGTTGTATTTTGTGCATAGAGATAATCGCTTTCCTACTTCTGATTTACAGTCAAACGCTCTCATAACTGAGCCATTGGGCTTCTTGTGAGAGAACTGTATTTAGCCCCATCATAGTTTTATGATAAAACACATTATGTATCAGTATATAAAATATATAGTACATCATGCCGCACATGTGCATTAACGTTGAGTGGTGTACAACTATACTTTTTTTCAAACTGCAACTAGGATTCTGTCTCAAAAACGTTTACAACAAACATATATATCAGAGGGAGCGTCGGGACACATCTGTCCCATCGTTAAATCCGTTACTGATAAAATCAACGTTTCGACTTATATGTATATAAACAATGATATTTTCTACTTTATATGTGTTTCAAGACGGGTTCTACAAATATACAGTAGATTTACTGGAACAAGTTCGGCAGGAATGGGAATCGGATACAGAAGTCGCGTGCGAGGTAAATAAAACTAAAAAGGGGATCTATTGGAAGCAACAAACACAAACAAGAGAGACAAGTAGCACACTCTGTCTTATTGAGTCTGTTCATGAGAGGTAATATAAGGCGCACCACTAGTACGGCTTAAGCGGTATTCTACTGTAAAGCCACGCAGATTGGGCTTGATGATCCCAAAGGACCAGTAAGTAATAACACTACTGATTTGTAGTCGGGCAATATTTTACGGCTGCCACACAGCACTAAACAAACGTAGTGTGAATATCAATATATACTGAAAAGGGGATCGCTTGGAATCAACAAACAATAGGGAAATGTAGCAGACTCGGTTCTACTGAGTCTGTTTATGACAAGAGGTAATATAAGGTGCAACACCTCTTACGCCTGTAACAACGTTAAAGGTAACAATTCCTCTAAAGGTAACAACCGCCGCTATAGGTAACAATTTCAACGCTAACGGTAACAACCTCCGCTAAAGGCAACAGTCACCGCTTCCACTTAAGGTAACAAGACATAACGCTAAAGGTAACATTTTATTTCAATATCTACATTTTCAATGAAAATTGAGTTAATCTGTTCTTTTTAGTGACTGTGGTACCTGTGGCGTAAGCA
Organism: Cyrtodaria siliqua; assembly: GCA_037043455.1. Taxonomy (NCBI): domain Eukaryota; kingdom Metazoa; phylum Mollusca; class Bivalvia; order Adapedonta; family Hiatellidae; genus Cyrtodaria; species Cyrtodaria siliqua. The sequence continues at coordinate 21,038 of JAWPHD010022956.1, read as the reverse complement.
CTGTTACCTTTAGCGGTAGAGGTAATTGTTACCTTTAGCACGTTGAAATTGTTACGTTTAGTGGCGGTTGTTACCTTTAACGAAATTGTTACCTTTAGCGTTGTTACAACGCCCACTAGCAACGGCTTAAGCAAAATTTTACTTTAAGGATTCGACATGAATGGGAATCGGATACGGAAGTGGCATGTGAGGTTAGTTTGACACGAATGCGGTTGTTGAAATCGACGTAAAAGCATACATATACGTTCATTCGGAACATCATACAACGTGTTGGTTCTCAAACAGTTATGTGGAATGTTAAGTAAGATATACATTAGCACAACAAAGAAACAACGTAATTACGAGTTAATTCGATTTTATAGAATAGCCGAAACACATGTGTTTATATCGTTTTGGGTATATAACATGAACTTTATTTCATTTCCTGACAGCTGTTCCAAAGGCAGGAGGAAGAGAGAATATACGTTCTACGAGACTGTTTATGGAGGTGTACAAATGTCGTCTCTCAAGTCAGCGTTGATTCTGACGAGGTACCACCCTATACTTTTGTTCTTTGTTTAAACATTACCAAATTGAGTTACTATACAAAGGTAAAATAGAGGGCAGGCGTGGCGCACACAGCCTATACAACTCACTCTCGATCTCACGGATGATAGCTTAGCGTGGCCTTGATGCGGGAGTCAACCGGGGAAAAACTCACGTGTCCGAGTAGACGATCTCTGTTTTACAACGCCGAGACGCTGAATCGATCCCGGATTGCATTTGCAAGAACCGACTGCCGACTGCGCTACTCTAAAACCCACACAATACAACGAAACATTGACACTAAACGTACATATATAAAACAGCTATTTGTGTTTGAAATTTCAGAGCTCTGCAACGGTTCGATCGTGTCTAGAGAAGTGTGACGTGAACGAAGACATTAATGAGTTCGCTAAGAACAACATGACGGGAAAAACTAGACCAGGTAATTACAATAAGAAATGTTTTGTGTCGTATGTGTCGAATAACATAACACTATTAAAGTAGTAAAGTGTCGTCTGTCTAAATTAGCATGACACTAGTTCGGGGTATCATTTAAATGGAATAGTGTCGTCTGCATATAGTAGCATTAAACTAGACCTGGTTATTATACAACTTGAATGGTGTTATCGTATAACAGCAAAAAACTAGACCTGGTGATTATTATAGTACTGTAGTAAAGTGTCGTCTACGTATAGTAGCATGAAGTTATACCAGGTTGTTATTAAAGCTGAATGGTGTCGTCTGCGTATAGAAGCATGGTTGTTATAACAGTGGTATGGTGTCGTCTGCGTATAGTAGCATGGTTGTTATAACAGTAGTATGGTGTCGTCTGCGTATAGTAGCATAAAACTAGAGCAGGTTGTTATAACAGTGGTATGGTGTCGTCTGCGTATAGTAGCATGGTTGTTATAACAATGGTATGGTGTCGTCTGCGTATAGTAGCATGGTTGTTATAACAGTGGTATGGTGTCGTCTGCGTATAGTAGCATAAAACTAGAGCAGGTTGTTATAACAGTGGTATGGTGTCGTCTGCGTATAATAGTATGACACTTGACATGGTAATTATTAAAGTTGTGTGATGTCGTCTGCGTATAATAGCGTGAAACTTGACATGGTAATTAACTAATTATTAAACTTGTATGGTGTCGTCTGCGTATAATAGCATGAAACATGACATGGCGATTACTATAAAGTTGTATGGTGTAGTCTGCGTATAATAGCATGCAAACTTGACGTGGTAATTATTTTTTTGAAGTTGTATGGTGTAGTCTGCATATAATACCATGACACTTGACATGGTAATTATTTAAAAATGTATGGCGTAGTCTGCATATAATAGCATGACACTTGACATGGTAATTATTAAAGTTGTATGGCGTAGTCTGCGTATAATAGCATGACACTTGACATGGTAATTATTAAAGTTGTATGGCGTAGTCTGCATATAGTAGCGTGACACTTGACATGGTAATTATTAAAGTTGTATGGCGTAGTCTGCATATAATAGCATGACACTTGACATGGTAATTATTAAAGTTGTATGGCGTAGTCTGCATATAATAGCATGACACTTGACATGGTAATTATTAAAGTAATATTGTGTAGTCTGCATATAGTAGCGTGACACTTGACATGGTAATTACTAAAGTTGTATGTCGTAGTCTGCATATAGTCGCGTGACACCTGACATGGTAATTATTAAAGTAATATGGTGTAGTCTGCATATAGTAGCGTGACACTTGACATGGTAATTACTAAAGTTGTGTCGTAGTCTGCATATAGTCGCGTGACACCTGACATGGTAATTATTACAGTTGTATGGCGTAGTCTGCATATAATAGTATGACACTTGACATGGTAATTATTAAAGTTGTATGGCGTAGTATGCATATAATAGCATGACACTTGACATGGTAATTATTAAAGTAATATGGTGTAGTCTGCATATAATAGCTTGATACTTGACATGGTAATTATTAAAGTTGTATGGTGTCGTCTGCATATAATAGCGTGAATCTAGACCCGGTTGTAATTGAAGTTGTTTATTGCCATGTGTGTGTAGTAGCATGGAATTAGACCAGGCGTATGCGTGTGTAGTAGCATGGAATTAGACCAAGCGTATTTGTGTAGTAGCATGGAACTAGACCAGGCGTATGTGTGTGTGTAGTAGCATGGAATTAGACCAGGCGTATGTGTGTGTAGTAGCATGGAACTAGACCAGGCGTATGTGTGTGTAGTAGCATGGACTAGACCAGGCGTATGTGTGTAGTAGCATGGAACTAGACCAGGCGTATGTGTGTGTAGTAGCATGGAACTAGACCAGGCGTATGTGTGTAGTAGCATGGAACTAGACCAGGCGTATGTGTGTGTCGTCTGCGTGTAGGAGAGATTATGCAGGTTATTATCAAAGTGGTATATTTTCATCTGCGTATAGTGGCATGAAACTAGACAAGGCTAGTATTAAAGTTGTATGGTGTCGTCTGCTTACAGTAACATTACTTACACAGACACTAATTAATCGCTGTGTCGATAATATGTGTTTCTATTTAAGTGTAAAACCACCAAAACATTCTTTGGTTAGTATTTAAAAGAACCCCTTCCAAGTTTGAGTTTATAAAAGTCCTTAATAGAGATTGTCGAGAATACTATAGTTGTTAAAATCGAAAATGCACGTTGACACACAATATGACCTGTTTTTGCCGACGTGCCGTAAACCAATATTCATTCATTATTTTTCCTTTGCATGATCAGTGCCAATCCTGTATGAGAACTACTTTGAAGGGACGACATCACTGAGGCGCAATGGTCGAGTCCAGGCATCTCCAGCTGCCGAACGACGAAGACCGTCTCCACCATCAACACCAGCGCCCCCTGTACCAGGAGGAGATAACTCAGGTGATATTCCAGTAATTTGTTCATGTACAGTATAATGAATGCTTTTTGTAACGTATGCTTAACGTATCTCATGCTACCGCACTTTTACGCAAAGTTTCTCCTAGTGATTTATTTGTTTTTTGTTTTATTGTTTTCAATAATTAGTTATTCATTTTAAACTTCATTTTTTGTGTGTTTTTTTATTCGTATATAACACACATACCGCACACAAGAAACCTGGCCGTTTAATATTCTAAACAAAGTTTACTGCATCACTACCTAGATACTCGAGTTGTATACTTGAACATATGTTCTGACAACAGGCACAGTCTTGATAATAAGCGAAGTGCGCGTTCTGAAACACTGAAATATATCATATTCGCACGGGAGAAAATTTAAAAATTGAAAAAGAAAAGGCAATATTTATCTCACGTGCGGAATTAAAATGTTCCAAAGGTGAACACATACATAGACATACTCTATCCAATAAAACTAAGGCTTATATGAATTATTGTTTTTGAGTATTCTCAACAATCTTGAAAATATCCTGTCGTTAGTGTTTTACCGCCATCCATTGCAGCAATATATGAAGGCTACGCTACCCATAGCAGCCGATCTTGATCCCACCTGACGTTTTCAAATGATGTTGGTGTCCAATTAACATGAAATCATTCTCTTGAAAAAATCCAAGAAAGACACTGACTTAAAATGTACAATCGTTTTTTTGTTGGTGTTGCTTTTTTATTAAAAACTTGTGCAATTTCTATTGCAGCCGAATACTCCACTATATATTCTGTGGCGAAATAACGACACACGCTCTACAGTTACAGACTGGAGTTGTACAGTTCTGGTTCTACCCAGGGAAAATGGTTGGTCTGCCTCCAACGCAAAAAAAAACGAGCGTCATAACATTACATGTGATTAAAGTGACACCATACAACACACACAAATCTATGTTACATAATGGACGTCTGCAACGTTTGCAAGTTTTCAGTTGACTTCTATGTATATGCTTCATTGACTTACATGACGTGTAAAAGGTTCTTCAGGGAAAACTATCATGGTATAAGTACGGGTATATGTGCGTTGGTGGAGTTCTATAAAGCCTCTTGTTATATGTGCTTCAAAGAGTTCTATAAAGCCTCTAGTTATATGTGCTTCGGAGAGATATATACAGCCCCTAATTATATGTGCTTTGAGAAGGTCTATAAAGCCTCTAGTTATATGTGCTTTGGGGAGTTCTATAAAGCCTCGAGTTATATTTGCTTCGGAGAGTTCTATAAAGTCTCTAGTTATATGTGCTTTGGGAGTTCCTTAAAGCCTCTAGTTATATGTGCTTCGGAGAGTTCTATAAAGTCTCTAGTTATATGTGCTTTGGGAGTTCCTTAAAGACTCTAGTTAAATGTGCTTCGGAGAGTTCTATAAAGCCTCTAGTTATATGTGCGTTGGAGAGTTCTATAAAGCTTGTAGTTATATGTGCTTTGGGAGTTCTACAAAGCCTCTATTTATGTGTGCTTTGGAGAGTTTTATAAAGCCTCTAGTTATATGTGCTTCGGGGAGTTATGTAAAGGCTCTAGTTATATATGTTCGAGGAGTTTTATAAAGTGTTTCGGAGAATTCTATAAAGCCTCTAGTTATATGTGCTTCGGAGAGTTCTATAACGCCTCTAGTTATATGTGCTTCGGGGAGTTCTATAAAATGCATCGGAGAGTTCTATAAAGCCTCTAGTTATATGTGCTTCGGAGAGTTCTATAAAGCCTCTAGTTATATGTGCTTCGGGGAGTTCTATAAAGCCTCTAGTTATATGTGCTTCGGGGAGTTCTATAAAGCCTCTAGTAATATGTGATTAACGGACTTCCATAAAGTGTCAAGCGTGCTTCACGGACTTCAGTAAGGTGTAATGTATTCTTCAGGGACTACTATCATCTGGATGATTATATGTGCTTCGGGGACGGACTTCTAGAAAGCCTCTAGTTATATGCGGTTCTTGGACTTCCATAAGTAAATTGTTGTTCAAGGATTTCCATAAGGTGTAAAGTTTTCTTCAGGGACTACTATCATCTGTATTCATATATGTAGTCCTTGAGCTGGTTATAGACAGCCCCTCCCAGGGGTAATTTTGTGGGGTATGATTTTCTGAAAGTTCATACAAAAAGCTTTAAAATGAGACATGTGTGCCATCTTGAGCGTTGGGGCGTTTGTGTGTAACGCACGTGAAAATTACGTTACCATAACAATTCCAAAATACCTTTAATAATTTTGAATAAGAGTAAAACATGTGCATATGAACAACACATACTACCTATATTTTTGTTATTTATGAATTGTTTAATTAAGACAGCCTTCTCAACATAATGCAAATATACTGTAGTTTACGTTACACCCTGTTCGTTACCAAAAAATCATAAATACAGTAAATAATAACGAGACCGTAAGTTACAAAATGAAGCCATCCCCACTTTAATTATATGTCCTTTGGGAAGGTCTATAAAGACTCTAGTTATATGTGCTTCTGGAGTTCTGTAAAGCCTCTAGTTGTATGTGCTTTGGGGAGTTCTATAAAGCCTCTAGTTATATTTGCTTCGGAGAGTTCTATAAAGCCTCTAGTTATATGTGCTTTGTGAGTTCCTTAAAGCCTCTAGTTATATGTGCTTCGGAGAGTTCTATAAAGCCTCTAGTTATATGTGCTTTGGAGAGTTCTATAAAGCTTGTAGTTATATGTGCTTTGGGAGTTCTACAAAGCCTCTATTTATGTGTGCTTTGGAGAGTTCTATAAAGCCTCTAGTTATATGTGCTTCGGGGAGTTATGTAAAGGCTCTAGTTATATATGTTCGAGGAGTTCTATAAAGTGTTTCGGAGAATTCTATAAAGCCTCTAGTTATATGTGCTTCGGAGAGTTCTATAACGCCTCTAGTTATATGTGCTTCGGGGAGTTCTATAAAATGCATCGGAGAGTTCTATAAAGCCTCTAGTTATATGTGCTTCGGAGAGTTCTATAAAGCCTCTAGTCATATGTGCTTCGGGGAGTTCTATAAAGCCTCTAGTAATATGTGATTAACGGACTTCCATAAAGTGTCAAGCGTGCTTCACGGACTTCAATAAGGTGTAATGTATTCTTCAGGGACTACTATCATCTGGATGATTATATGTGCTTCGTGGACGGACTTCTAGAAAGCCTCTAGTTATATGCGGTTCTTGGACTTCCATAAGTAAATTGTTGTTCAAGGATTTCCATAAGGTGTAAAGTTTTCTTCAGGGACTACTATCATCTGTATTCATATATGTAGTCCTTGAGCTGGTTATAGACACCCCCTCCCAGGTGTAATTTTGTGGGGTATGATTTTCTGAAAGTTCATACAAAAAGCTTTAAAATGAGACATGTGTGCCATCTTGAGCGTTGGGGCGTTTATGTGTAACGCACGTGAAAATTACGTTACCATAACAATTCCAAAATACCTTTAATAATTTTGAATAAGAGTAAAACATGTGCATATGAACAACACATACTACCTATATTTTTGTTATTTATGAATTGTTTAATTAAGACAGCCTTCTCAACATAATGCAAATATACTGTAGTTTACGTTACACCCTGTTCGTTACCAAAAAATCATAAATACAGTAAATAATAACGAGACCGTAAGTTACAAAATGAAGCCATCCCCACTTTAGGGGAATTTTGAAGGATATATTTTACTGAAAGGGTATGCATTTGCTACAAATGAAGTAGGTTTGCCAAATGAGAGTCGGGATATAAGGGCGTGACATCAATTTGAAATACGTTACCATTATCATGTTTTGAAAATATAATGCTCAAAAATTGTAACAAAATCTAACGGAGAAAACAAATTTCCTAAAGACAATGTAGTTTACGTTATGTGACATTACGAAATTTACGTTACCATTTGAAGTTATTTGTCATACATATTGAATGTTTCCAGAAATAAAGTCTCAAGTTCTTTACTAAAACAGTGACTATTTTAATATTAAAATGTTATTCATTAAATGAATATTTAAAACAATGAATCAATAAATAAAATGTGTGTGTATATATAGATGATACGATATGTAAAATAAACACGAAAATTACGTTACGATTAAAAGTTACATACTATTGGACGTTTCCTGAAATAAAGCAGCTAGTATTGTACTTTTAACTATGATTTTTTTAATAAAAATAATTGTAATATAATTCATTAGTATAAGTAAATACATAATTATAATGTCTAAAAAAAAAAATATATATATAATGAATAAATATTTTGAAATGGCTCAGAAATCAGAAAAATAGTAATTGCACAATAAACTACTGGGAGCTTATCCGTTATTGACAATGTTTTTTTTTACTAGTTATGGCATTTTCCATTTGTTATAATGTATTCTGCTTTTGAGACAAACCCAAAAAAATAATAATATTTTATCCCCATCCAATGTAATTAGTCTTGCCTTATTTTGATACTAGTATTTGGACAACACAATACTAATAATACTAACTCTTGCCAAAGACAAACACAAAGGAAAATTACGTTGACATGCATTTATCTTCACTCTAACGCCTATGTCCAATGTTCTTTGAGTTTGACCATTGGAACTACGCCAGACACATTCCAGTATATTTAATGACACTCGGAGTCTTGACGCAACCCATCCCCGGGACAAATGAACTTCTCCAAAACAGGAGATTCAGTGTCCCTCTTCAACTTCTCCAAAACAGGAGATTCAGTGTCCCTCTTCAACAAGTCACGTAATTAATCATAAACTATCAATCAACATGCACATTTTCAGGGTGACATCATTGGATTCAGTAGAAAGTATGCAGCATACCGGAAACACCACTGGTGCATTACACGTCAATGTAGAGCAAAGCTGCTAGAGGCCACTCTCCAGATGGCAAATATGGCATCAGAAGTTATTTCTTCGCGCAAAGAACTGCATCCATCCAAAACAAAGAACAATGAGAAAGACTTGAGAAGAGCCGCAGAACCTATCATTTCCGAGTTGATATTAATAACTATGAGCTATACCTCCGATCGTCCGTATTTCAGCATAGGGAGATGTTGATGATGATTGTATTACAACTGTATCAGAACACCATGACATCTTGTTGACACGCCGACCAGATCTATAACACACTATATTTGCAGTGGTTAATTGGTTCCCTTATTAATCAGGTATAAGATCTTAAGTTGACGCTATCATATCCTCTAGTCTCATACCATGGTCCCCTGCAATAGCTGATGCCAATTCAGTTAGAACTGACAAAGCCAAATTGCTCCACTGCTTAGAAGTACCAGTTGAGCCAGCTACACAGCGACCTACTGAATATACTGTGTATGAGTTTGACTGTTACGCAAAACCTCACAATCAGCCCTCAGTTCCTGGTACGTTTGACGATTTGGCAGAGTGTTTCACATACTTACCAAAGCACCTTGAGTCGACTTTGTGACAGAAACTTGCGTCCCTGGATCTATCAAATAGTGTGTGTGCAAGGGGCGATGTGAAACCACAACTTCCCTGTTGTCAGGGCCGAAAACGAAGACTTATTGTGATTTGACGAGTTATATGAGTAATCGCGACAATACGACACAATTCATTAATCGCATTTTCGGCCAGTGGAAAACAGACAAGATATGCACCAAACCTCCAAGGTCATGAAACCTACTCTGTCTGGGAAAAAATGTCCTCGACTTACCATTGCAAATGACATACTAGAAAAGAAATATAAAAAGATCGGACAGGGAAAGTAGCATTCAAGGAGGACAGTAAACCACAAAACACAGAAACAAACACGCAAACAGGCAAACAAGAAGGCAAAAGCAATAATAAATGCAAACGACATCACAAACACAAAAAGGGTTGACAATAGGGCTACCGCCTTGGAACGGTCAGTGGCAAAGTAGGCCACGGGGGTTTAAACCGGTTCTAGGGTGCACCAAACCTCACACTTACCCTACTGTCATCCAATTAAAACAGGACAGTGTAAATAAAGAAATCCCCGCCATGATCTAATCTCTAACCAACAAGGCAGCATCAATAGGCAATATAAGTAAAACACAAATATGCTCGTGTAAATATAATACAAAAAAACAATAGCCTAGAAAGCCACAATGACTTTGCAGAAGCCAGAGCAGTAAAAGAATAAACCATTAAGGGCACGACAAGAAAGATCATGGACAAACATCAAACGCCACCGTCCCAATGTGCTTTAGGTAGGCGTCATCATAGGGTCCACAGCCTGACCGGTCATCGTACAGTTAAAGAGGAAAGCATAGTGGCGAACTGTAAAAAGGTCCACCACCAAGCATGCAGTACGTTGCAAAATGATAGGGTCATAACCTCTTTTGATAAACTTTTTAACAAGTTTAACAAAGATAGTATGAAAGTGATCATGACCTAGAATCTTACGAAGTTTATAAATCACATCACCATAGAAGTCGGGTTGTGACAGTCCTTGTCGCAGAAGAGTCCTTAAATTACTTTTATATTTGGAAAGAAGATCAGGGTTACGATATTAAAATTTTGCAAAGGTTTTACGAAGTTTATGGTAACGGTAACCGTGATTGAGTAACTTTTTAGTTATACAAAGATTACGAATATTAAAGTCCTCAACTCGAGTACAAGCTCTAGAAAAACGAATAAGTTGAGACACATAAACCCCATAAGAAGTTGCTCGGGGAACATCCCCATCCAAGTGGGGATAATTAACAATGTCAAAATTAAAATCATCTCTCTTGTCATAGATTTTGCTAATTATTTTACCATTTTCAATCGAGAGATCTAAATCAAGAAAAGAAGCGTTATTATCAGATATATTAGCTGTGTTAAGCTGAAGTTCTTTAGGATAAATATATTTAACCATAGTTTGAAAGAAAGGGTTGTCAATGTTCAGTATGTCATCCAGATACCAAGAGGTGTCATTAAAGGCTTCAATAACATCTGCCTGGGTATCTGGTGAAAGACTCAACATGAAATCCCTTTCATAGCAAAATAAGAACAAATCTGCGACAAGTGGTGCACAGTTCGTACCCATAGGGATACCAACAATTTGTCTATAAACGGTATTTGTCTTTGCTGATGATCAGGAAGATCTGTTTTCATCATAGGAGGAAGCAGACATAAGAATGAATCAATCCTCACCAACATCAGAAACAATCGTGGTGCATTCTCCTGACACAGACATACTGATCCTGCTTTCAAAATTGGTTTCAGTAATACAACCATATGTCATGTTTGGCACTGGAATGCTTAAAAATCGAGATGTTGAATGTGAAACAAATTGTAGAGTTTAAGAGGTCTGATACATGTATTTGCTCTTTACTACCCACACTACGTTGCTTTACACGCTGTGTAATAACCAGTAGCTTTGGAGGGAGAGGCAAGGCTGTCCCATTGATGATGATTAAAAAGCACAGAGAGTTTGTGTCAATTTGGATGGCTCGAACAGCAGCATGAATGTTTGGATGATCTTCAAAAAAGTACGGAGATCACGGAGAGGATAGTGTGCTGCCTATATGGCAAACCTCTTTACAGGGAAGTCAATTACGTTATCGCGAAAATTCAAAGGCCACAACTAGAGCTTTTTTCCCGCCGTGTCAATTTTCTATAATCATGTATTTTGAACATGCACACTTTCAAATGCTTTTGTGGCACCATACTGACCAACATTAACCAGACGCAGAAACATATGAGAGAAGATAAAGTTATTGAACTTGACTGGACTATTGGTGATATTGCGTCACAAAGAGCTTGACACTGAAGAAGGAAGCAATAAGGGTGGGAAGATATGGCAGCCAACAAACTGATTGATATGGAGTTTAAAGAAAGTGATGACAATGTATAGAGGAATTATGAGCTCAAATGAAAATGCATGCTATCTTATAGAGCTATACATTTGCATTTGTTAGTAACGTAAGTAAAGTTCAATTCATTTTGTGAATATGGTGAAATTGCTTAATTTTTTATATTTGATTAATATATGAATACATTAGCGGTTAAAATTGTGCATATAATTTGTAATTTCTTTTTTAATTTGGTAACGTAAAAAAAACGAAAGAGTCGTGTAAATTATATACAAACTTCATTTCATTCAGTGTTTGCCTAAGTATAAACAATATATAAAGGAAAATAAAGATATATATCCACGTTTTTATTTGAGAATTAGATGTGGTATTTAAATAATATGATGCAAACGCAACTGGTAACGTACGTAACGTTTAATACATGCAGGTATCAAAGTTATAAACATTAAGTGAAACGAAATTTTGTAGTTTAAAAAGCATATATAATGTTCAAAATGAGTTGTTACAATCAATTATGTCTAAAGGAATGTTACCATAAAACGTTAATAGTGTATTGGATGATTTGTTCTAATTTCTTTTAACATGTGGAAAATAGAAAATGATTTAAAAACTCACAGTGTAACGGACATTACAAGAACCAAACATTATTAACATCATGGGAACGTGAGTCTGTGATATCTGTAGGGTTTGGAATAATTTTCGGATGTAACATCATTAATGTTCTTAATGTCTTACATTAATAAACTTAATAAAACAAGGTGACGTAAATTACGGTAACGTAGGCTTAGTAATGCAGGTATCCAAGGTATAAAAATTAAGTTAAACGAACTTTTGTGTGATAATAGGCATGAATAATGAAGATAATTTAATATGCACACCCTTTCTTTCATACATGTTTAGTCGTCAAAGCGCAGTAAAATTAATTATTATTTTATAGGTAGCGTATTCTACACCCAGTAACACGATATAAAATAAACAAACAATTGTATTTATGTGTTTGTGACTTTATTTAAATATCTTAAATTAGGGTATTGACTGACATTCAAACTAAAATGACAACATAACTAAAAACACAAGTAAACATCTTTCCCTGCACAACAAGTTCCAACCTCTTTTAATGAAGTAACATTGGAGTAATATGAAAGATTTTTTTTGTAATTTTCTGAACTACATTTGTTTGCTCATTTAGCTATAGGTACATACTGAGTAATGGTCGAAAAACTAGGAATATTATAATATAAACGTAATAGTATTTCCGTTACCGGTGTTTTCTTTGCAACCGTGGTTGCATGTGCGTGCACAAACTTTATACAATATAATTATATCTTCATGTTGCATGAACTGCCACTGGCAACTGTTAAGATAATTATGTATTTATAACATAGGCCATTTGGTATTTTGTATGAATAAAGTATCTATCTGCACGACTGAAAAGTTTAATAGTACAGTATACAACTATCTACTTCTGTTGAGGTCAATGGTTAAAACTATGCATCCAAGGGAGTGACTATTGACAGGAAGCAGTAAACTATTGACCGAGACGAAGTCGAGGTCAATAGTTTACTGTAGAGGGTCAATAGTAATTCCCGAGGATTAATAGTTTTAACTATTTAATGAAACAGAAGTAGATAGTTGTTTTATTATATTGAATCGTATAAACTCCATTAGTTTTCTTACTTTTTGCTGACTTGTTTACATTCATGACGTCACGTCATGGGAAAGCGTAACGTCATTCTCAGACTATTGACCTGCAAAAAAGGCTATTGACCGCAAAACCAGATTGAACAGGATAGGAAACGTCTTAAGTCAATAGTTCATACTAACGACTTAAACGTGACGCCTTTCAGTCAATGAAAACTACGTATTTAAAATGGTATATAATAACATAGAATATATCACGAAATGTTTATTTGTAGCTTGTATTTTTTGTTGTTGTTGTTTTTTTAATATAGAAGTAAACCAATAACTGTGGACCACAGTGTCATGACGACAAACGACTGCACATGTGCAGTGGGGGCCATATTAATCGCACACTCTTTAGAGTACCCAGGCTGACCTTGACATTGGTTGTCAACATCATTTGGATTGTTCAGAAGGTTTCTATAAATAACATATTCGTCTTTCTGTGCAATCATCCAGCTGGCACCAACCAACGTTAGGTTGTTTTCCGATACCATCGGGTTAATATTGTACAGGCATCTGTAGAAAGAAAATATACGGAGTGAGTTATGACTTATAACAAACCGGAAGTTGGGGACTGGCAATTATACAGGTATCTGTGGAAAGGAAAATATACAGCGAGTTATGAATTATACCTAACCGGAAGTTGGGGATGGGCAATATCAGGTTGATATTGTACAGGTATATGTAGAAAGAAAAATATACAATCACAACCTCCGCGCAGTGATATTATAGCCAATAATCCATGCCTCCTACACAATCATGAGACGATAGCTGAGGCCATGTGATTACAAAATGGCGATACACTAGGTAATGCTTGGTACAGCAAACTCTTGCCGTAACCAACAGGCAAATTGGCAATAACATTGCTTCGAGAAGATGTTGAAAACATTCAACCTGTTTTTGCTTTGGTGTAATCTCTTTATTAAATTTACGCACAGCTTCTGTAATATTCTCAACGGAATACATGTTTGTTTACAAGTAACCAAGTAACCGGTGTGCATGTTAAATATAAATTCTCTAAAAAAATATATATATATAAATAAAACAATTTGTAACCAGATACCGTTTTTCACACTATTTTCCTATAATATGAACAAAGCCAGTTGAAAGATTGACCTAAAAAATATTTAACCAAAAAATTAAACTTAGCTGGATTTCAGCTATAAGATTGTGTGGTGGCAGTGGTTACTGTAACATAAAGGGGAAGTAACCATTGAGGCGAGTTTGATACAAAATGTCAATTACTTTAAAAATTCAGTTACATTGTCATTTTTCGATACGTTTGCACATAACTAAATGGTGTATGTTATCGTCTATGAAAGATAAACAGCGTACATATCAAACGATTTTATTATTTCGAACTCGGACGTCTACCCGGGGGCCAAGGGTGGATGGGGCAAGTGAGGGGTGGGGTGGCAGAGTTGGAGGATTTTGTTTTTTTCCTTTTTTGTAATTATGGCTCAAATGAAACATTATGATGATGGAAGTTACACTATACATTTGTTTCCTCCTACGTCATTGGTCGGGGCCTCGTGGAAGTGGCATCAAATACACTAATAATTCATTTACAGTGTTATTTTCCCATACGTTTGCACATTAGTTGGTATAATATTCGTCTATGAAAGAGATATACAGCATGTCAAATGATTTATTATTTAAAACCAAGGACGTCTTCCCCAGTGTTGGGGTTGGAGGTGGGTGGAGGGTAACAAGGGGTCAATTTTTTGCGCGCCGTCTAATTCGTTCTAATTCCTTGTTGCCAAAAAAATAGGCATTTTCTAAACTTTACCGTGCCATTTTTTTATTACATCACATTGTCGATCTATTTTCGACATTGTTCAAGTATTGTAATGTTAAGATTTTGCGGTTTGATATATGATTTGCTTATATGGAAATGAGTGTATGAATACAATATAATTTATACCTAACCGGAAGTTGGAGATGGGCAAAATAGTGTATTATTAGTCTAGATCATATGCGACGCTTGCTTTTTTTCAAAACAAACGTCTAAAACCGTCCTCCTGAACAAACTTTGATTTTTGCAGATACACTGGCAAAGTTATGATTGGCTGAGACAGGAACAACAGATATCCAAGATATGCAGAAAGGCAGAAAGACAATAAATGTATATATAAACAAAGAGAGAAACTTCATCATTATATCGACGAACTAAATGCGGATGTTCAGAAATACTTTAATAAAAAAAAAAAAATTACCGTCACATGGTATAATAATTACGGTCACGTGGTTCCAGTTTCAAATTTGTTTCTGCACAACTGGTCAAGACGTTTGTATTTACAATCAAGCGTTGAAGATGATCAAGACTAGTGTATTATTCGCTAGTCTAGATCATCTGCGACGCTAACTTGTTTGCAAGACAAACGTCTAGCACAGTTCTTCTAAAAAAAAAGGGACGCGGCAGTCACTTTACCGACATTCTGGTATCGTTTCTGATTTTAAACTGTGAATTGTGATGTATTTTGTACTATTTAGGTCATTTTTGTTTTGCTGCATACACAATCGGTATTTTGTATACAGCGCATACGGTTTAAATATGTATGCAAAATGTAAACATTTTATTCCATATTGTGTATATAAGTTTAATGAGATTACATGCATAATAAATAACATTCATACTTCCAAAGCAATGACATTTCACAAACTACTGAGTGTTACAATTCTCCCGACGAAGGGATCAACATTCTCCTCCAAGGAGATGATCTTTTCATGTTTGCCACCAAAAGAGGAGAAACTACTTTTAAATAAATCGTGTGTAGGGATAACAGTTTTCCTTTTCAGTTATTTCAGATTTATTTTTACAACAAGAAAAAAAATGCGTTAAATATTTCATATGATAACGATATTCTAGGTCGCAGAATGCAAGGCATTTACAAAGTCATTATGCGCGTTCTCACTTCGGATGTCGGTTGCTGGGTGGGGCGTCGAGAGATGCTTATTAGCATGGTGCGGGATAGTAAGATGGGTGAGGTAAATGATGCAGGGTAAGGTTATGGAGAGTGCGGGATGCGGAGCACCGTCTTAACATTGACGGAATTTCTCGAAATGGCTTTTAGAACTAACCTGTAAGCAAGTCCCAGACTTTCATTCTTGCAATTATCTCCAGAGTAGTGCAACATTTCAGTCGCATTCAACTGCGATTCCTGTTCGTACAGCAGGAAGTAGTAATAATGCGGCAGACTGTCCGGTGGTCCGGGTCCCCGCCATACCCGGACTACGTCACCTGTAAATGGCACAGACACGAGTCTCGATAACATGTTTCTAGAAGCTGCATGATCGTAATCAGCATGCCTTTATTCAAACATCCTTAGATGTAATTATCAGTTGTAAATGCAGTCCAATATAATAATCTAATTATCACATTTTAATGTTGTAAGACACATGGATATATATATATATATGTAGATCTATGTAAGACACAAGAGTATTTGCCATTTAACTCTACATTTACAAATACAAAATTTCAATTTACAGTTAGAACAGTGACAATGCATCTCTCAAGTTTCCCTTAAAATCTGTCCATGGACATAATCCGAAAATACGCATGTATGTGTTAAGTATCAAGCCTTTAAATAACCTTGGACCCGTCTGAATTCCAGGAGCCAGTCTATGATTATCAAGATTTTAAAACGTTTGAACTCCGGGATCCAGTGTTGTGGATGTGTTTTTTATAACATACGTTATATGAAGCATTGAACTCCGGGAACCAGTCTACTTATACTGGATACCAGTCTACTGTCCACCAACCTGAAGATGTGTTCCCATTCTTTATGTTGACAAACATCATATGAAGCAATGGTCTAATTTCTGTACCAGCCGTCGCAAACGGAACATCGGGATCTACAGCTAGCAACGTATATGTTTTCTCTGAAATAAGGTAGCAATTGAATTGAATGTTTTAACGGCTCATCAACACATTATATATTATTAAGAGCCACCCCGAAGAGAGGTTACATAGGAATCTGAGAACCTGCCCTATTCTTACTAACAAATCGACTAACATTTCTGTAACGTGCTCGGAGGATAGACGCAAAGGAACAGGTCCGCCCAGATTCGGTGGCTTCTGTTATTAGACTGTTATCCCGGTCCTCCGAATTTGAGGACAACCATACTATCCATTTCATGCCAGTCTCCTGCTTGATAAATGGTTACATATAATATATACATATTACACTTGAGTAAATATTTTTAAACTTTCCTTTAATTAATGCAATTCCAACCGACCTGGTTTCAATGCCTTGAGATTCGCCAACGCACATATGTACATGTTTCTGCTGAGATCTTAACTTCATTTACCACATAACATGGCCTCCAGGAGTGTAATAAATCCGTGGCTAAAGAGCTAAAGAGCAGCATTAACTGTGCATCAGTTTACACAACGGTTATAGAGTACAACGTGTTACAAACCCATATATTTGCACGTATATATATATGTATACAATCATATCATTTTATCTGACTTGTTTATTAATAGGTCAACAATTAAAATGACGCCAGTACTTAGATATCTCCGCCCTACTGTTAATGTCGGAGTATATTGACAATATGTTATATAATAATACAGTTGCACGTGCTTTATTATATTGTTGCACGTGCTAATGTTTGTCGGAGGTATAGTATTTGATTGGTTAAAACGGATAAATGATTGACAACTGGCGACATGTTAATACACAGTCACTCATGTGTCATCCTCTATATAAATGTGTTTTTTTTGTCCTGAAAGGTCATCGTTAGCACTTGCTTTTAGGGATGAATTGTATATGAATGAAACGTGTTGTTTTTTGTGCTGTAACAAAAATGTACTAACGAATTTGAGTTCGGCAAAATTAAAACAAAATATGGAAATGATGTGTTGACTTTGAAACTCTCTTTCGTCAAGCTCAAAATTGCCAAAGAATGTTGAGAACGTCTCATAAAACATGATGATTATGTAACTATGGCTAAGGTGCAAACTGTCATGTTAGTTTTAAAGGGACACATGGCAATCTTTATTTTTTAAAAACTCACGGCCTCCCGCTAGTTTTCCTTCATAACTTGCATTTGTTCAATCATTAATATTAATTATAAGAATAGTATTATGCAATTTGTCATATTATTAATTTTTGATATTATTGCACCATTATTATATTAAAACTTATAGTATGATAAGACGAAATAGTGAATATTTAAAATTTATTTATTTAAATATAACCAGGGTAACGGTAAAAATGACACTGGTTATATAAATCGGGACCATTTCAAACACTTCAAGATTGCCGTGTGTCCCTTTAACATTGTGTACCTGGAAAGTCTCTGGCTTGGAAGAAGAGACCTTTCTTTAATAGAGTAATCATTGGGGCTGCCTCGCTTCTTGTTTCCGAGGTCTTGAATACAGCATTTCCTATCGGGTTGAGATTGAATTCTCTTGCCCTGTTATATAAATATATATAATATATTCTTTCCCTCATCCCCTCAAATTTCGGGAAAAGCGAAAAACGTGTAAATACAGTTAATGCGACAAAATCATTGGACAAAGGTAAAAATGGAATAAAAGGTAAACGCTGCTGAACATTTAAACAAAAATGCCACTTTCATATTCACGAGAGAAAAAAACGTATATGTTTAGGCACGAACTCGACAAATAACGGCAACATTACATTACAAATTCGTTTATCAAAACCGTATCCACGTGTTCATGTCATAAACTAATGTATATTTGCAGATTTAAAGTATGTGTTTCTTCACGGGTACTTAAAATACCCGAGACTGATGTGTAAAATGAATTACGAGGTGGTAACTCTCAATTCGACGTTCCCGTTTTGGGTTATGACTTGGCTGGTTAAATCTGTTTATATTGTCTTTTGGATTTTCAAAATGTTTAAGTTATATATATTTAACTCGTCGTCAGTAGGTCAAGAAACGGTCTACATCTGTTGTAAACTTTGCATGTTGATGGCGGGATAGGGACTGTAATATGTGTTAATTTCTTATCTGGTAATCTCAAATAATAGGTACAGAATATCATTACGTGGTCCGAGTATTAACTTTCATACCCCATCCAACCCCTTCTCCAAGAAGCGTACATGGTGTTGGCTAGGGTATGAAATAAAACCTTATTTCGGCTTTAAGTTAACACGTTTGCATGTTATAAATAAAACATGAATAGGTTATTTTAAACATGTTATCGCATTTTGTTCAGTAAAACATGTTTTATTGTCAAACTATCCATTATAATATCCTGTTAATATAAGATTTCCCAATGCTTATTGGAATTAAGGCGGGATCACGTAATGTAAAACTATAAGGGCTATGATTCTCAAAGCTACCAGATACTCAATTTACCTCTCGATTTAAATGACAAGAGTACGGGGTCCTGTTAGGGCCATCTAACCATCGACTATCGACCACCTAGGCCGATGGTCGATTGTAAGATGCGATGGTCGATGGTAAGAGAGAGATGCGATGGTAAGATGGCCCTAACAGGAAACCGTACAAGAGAGACGATTTCAATTTTGACATTTTTGGTTATCCCTACTTAAGACACGGATGTTCCCCGAGGAAAGTGATACGGGGTATATGTGTGTGAGGGTGGGGGCTGCGGTCAGGTAAACAAAAGCGGATGCGCCACACTCTTCTAAACTTATACAGTTTATAGCCGAGTTGAGGACTTTAGCATTCTTTACTAAAAAGCTCATAAACTTCAGTTTTATGTTTTATACAATTTAATGAGTACAACAGATCCTTATAAGTTAACGCAACTTTCGAAATATGTGTATGCAATGTTTAATAAGAGAAAACTTGTTTTCCAAGCTCACAACATTGGTACAAGAATAGAAACTCAATTTGGTATATTTGTCAATAGTTGTACTTTTTGTTCTACTTTTTGCAACACCGAGGTTGTTAATATTATCAGAAATAGTCATTTTCATTCCACTGTACTATATATTTCAATGTGTGTTACTATAATATTGTTTGTCGCTTTATCTACTTTTGTCACATTGCTGTATAGTTGTACAATATGCAGTATGTTATTTGTATTATGGGCCAGAGGCCTAAATTACTCGGAATAAAATATTGTCTATTGTCATAAACTTCAAAAATCCTTCGTAAATTTCATTAGCGTAACACTGAGCTACTGATATACGCCTTTCAAAATACAAAAATAATTTAAAAACTCTTTTGTGACAAGGACTAGCATAACATGCCGTCTATGGGGCCCTCATTTACAAACTTCGTAAGATTCTTGGTTTCCTTTGACTGTGCAATGACCAGACATGTTGTTAACCCTATGTTGTTGTTGACCCTATGTTGTTGTTAAAGCAACCCTATGTTGTTGTTGTTGTTAACCCTATGTTGTTGTTAAAGCAACCCTATGTTGTTGTTGTTGTTAACCCTATGTTGTTGTTAACCCTATGTTGTTGTTGTTGTTGTTAACCCTATGTTGTTGTTAAAGCAACCCTCTGTTGTTATTGTTGTTAACCCTATGTTGACGTCTACCTAACTTCTGAAACGAATGGTTATGTTAAAAAATGTGTCTTTGTGTCGTATCGTGCCTTTAAAACGGTTTATTCTTCTGTTGCGTTGGCATCCGCAAAGTCACTGAGTTCTTGCTTTATGACTTTCTATGCTGCTTTTTTATTCATATATACATGATTAGAATTGTGATTTACTTACATGTCCTATTTACTTACATTGCCTGTTAATACCGCCTAGCTTGTCGAATGACTGAGCCGGTGTTTGATTTATACTGTCCCGTTTTTATTGGGATAACAATTGGGTAAGAGTGAGGTTTGCTGCACCCTAGAACCTTCGAGTTTTCGCGTTTAATCTCTCTTTTTTTTCTGGAAGCACGAAATGGATTTCGTTCAGAACGATAATTCTACTTACTTCATATCATATGTCTTGCAGCACGTGTCAAATTTTAAATCGGTCGGAGAAAACTTCACATTGACCGATACCGATAACTCGACTGGATTCGGTAAAAATGGACGTCTTTTCTTGTTCATTTCTGAAGAAGGAAAAAGGTAGACATAAAATCGCATAGCCTTATTGGTAAGTTATGAATGGCTATACCACATATCCGTTAAAATTATTCACTGTGTTCGGCATATGTGAGGGCCTCTGCACTGTTTAAGCGCGTTTTCTTCTCAAAAGAAAAAA
>JAWPHD010022955.1:0-23485 GCA_037043455.1 Cyrtodaria siliqua | reverse complement strand
TACTTATGGGACTGCATTGAAACTTCACACAATGATAAAGGTAATCAGAGGAAATGAAGAGCACAAGAACCGTAACTGTCTTCATTCAAACTGGAGTTGTTGCCCTTTG
This sequence comes from Cyrtodaria siliqua, assembly GCA_037043455.1. Lineage (NCBI taxonomy): Eukaryota > Metazoa > Mollusca > Bivalvia > Adapedonta > Hiatellidae > Cyrtodaria > Cyrtodaria siliqua. The sequence continues at coordinate 23,376 of JAWPHD010022955.1, read as the reverse complement.
TTATTATTAATTTTGTCTGTAGCATAACTTTAAAACTATGAATGAGGCATTGCCCTTGGTAATTTTATACTTTTTCTCGTCTGGAGTATAACTAAAAACCCACTAATGGGACTGCAATGACACAATAATAGAGGAATATGAGAGAGGAGGTGCAGAACACTAAAAACATTACTCTATCTTCATTCAAATTAAAGTTATTCCTTTGGTAATTTTATACTTATAATTCTTGTCCGGAATATGACTCGAAAACTACTAAAGGGACTGTAATGAAAATTCACACACTGATAAAAGGGCAATGCGAGAGAGCATAAAAACCATAGCTCTACCTATATTTAAGTTCTATTGCCATTTTACAAATCACCCAATTCTGGGAGCATCCATCGGTTCTGCAGATATTCTTGTATTTGATAGTAAATGTTAACATTTGAGAGATATGTTTGTGACCATGACCTTCTAGTGAAATAACTTGGTGATTCTTATGTTTCAGTTTTGCATCAAGGTTAGTTTTTCACAAACTATAATGTGCGCCAGAGCAACCAAACTTTTGTTTGGCTGTATATTAGGTCAGTGTCCACTTTACAGGTAGTTAAGGGTATATATCTGGAAGTTATGTCACATTTTTGTATGATTTCAGGTCAGATGGAGAGGGAGACGTTTGTGAAAAATTTCGGAGTACATTTTACGGCAGAACAATTAAAAAACAAAATCATGAACAAACAAAACAAAAAAAGAAAAAAAAGTGATGCGGAAAGTTAATCTTGGTAATTCATTTGATAATTTAGATAGTTTAATTTGTTCAATAGTTTTGTCCCTAGTGTACACATTTATAAATCTTTTATCAAATGCTATAAATTAACTCTTATTTATGAGGTATCAATATATTTATTGTAAGTTTTTGGGAGTCTACCAGAACAAAAGCAAAGATTTATTATTCCACAATATATTGTCTTAATGCTAACATATTATTCAATCATTACTTTATTCTGATAAGATCTCTTGTTTTCAGAATAATAAGAAATCACTTTGCAATATTTAATAGCAGTGTTATTGCCATTTGTTGAAAAATTCTTCTTTTTAGAGATTACATTTTTTTTTCCTAAGTATTAGATTGATTTATATTAAAATAGTTATAATGAAGCTCTTAAGGATCTGTTGATTGTTATGTGTGATACTTTTTCCATTACACAGGTAGCTTTCGTTGGCTAACAGAGGAAAGAGAGCTCGTTTTGCAGGAATTCCAAAAATGGATTGATATACCTGTAGGAAACCATTTGCCCAGTAAGTACTTTAAGAGAAGTTCTTTTTACCTCGGCAATTTAACTTTAAGTTTTTGGATTTAGCTTTGTTTCTTTTGTTTTTGTCTCTTTTGTCTTCTCAGCTTATGGAAACTACATGCACTAGCACCAGCAAACCTGGGGTAAGGTTTTATTATGTTCCCCGAAAAATTTGAGGGAGCATATAGTCACCGCCTTGTCCGTCCGTGCAAATTCTTGTCCGGGCTATTTCTAACCCCTTGTTAGAATTTCGTGAAACTTGCTAGGAAGTATAAAAATCAAGTGGAGATGCGTATATTTTCGTGATGTTTTGGTTCGATAATTTTCCACTGAGTCATGGCCCTTTGTATTTTTAATGCATATATACATAGTAGTCAAATAGAAAATTCTTGTCTTCGATAGTACTTATGGGACTGCATTGAAACTTCACACAATGATAAAGGTACATAGAGGAAATGAAGAGCACAAGAACCGTAACTGTCTTCATTCAAACTGGAGTTGTTGCCCTTTGTTATTATTAATTTTGTCTGTAGCATAACTTTAAAACTATGAATGAGACATTGCCCTTGGTAATTTTATACTTGTTCTCGTCTGGAGCATAACTCAAAACCCACTAATGGGACTGCAATGACACAATAATAGAGGAATATGAGAGAGGAGGTGCAGAACACTAAAAACATTACTCTATCTTCATTCAAATTAAAGTTATTCCTTTGGTAATTTTATACTTATAATTCTTGTCCGGAATATGACTCGAAAACTACTAAAGGGACTGTAATGAAAATTCACACACTGATAAAAGGGCAATGCGAGAGAGCATAAAAACCATAGCTCTACCTATATTTAAGTTCTATTGCCCTTTTACAAATCACCCAATTCTGGGAGCATCCATCGGTTCTGCAGATATTCTTGTATTTGATAGTAAATGTTAACATTTGAGAGATACGTTTGTGACCACGACCTTCTAGTGAAATAACTTGGTGATTCTTATGTTTCAGTTTTGCATCAAGGTTAGTTTTTCACAAACTATAATGTGCGCCAGAGCAACCAAACTTTTGTCTGGCTGTATATTACGTCAGTGTCCACTTTACAGGTAGTTAAGGGTATATATGTGGAAGTTATGTCACATTTTTGTATGATTTCAGGTCAGATGGAGAGGGAGACCTTCGTCACAGATTTCGGAGCACATTTTACGGCAGAACAGTTAAAAAACAAAATAATGAATGAAAAGAACAAAAAAAAGAAAAAAAAGTGAGTTAAAAATGACATTAAGGTGTGTGTTTATAAAATAATGGGACTTAAAAGCATAAAAACCTATATTTTTCAATTGTATTTTGGACTACAGAACATCTTTTTACTAAAAATTATTGTTGAACATGTTACTTTATATGTACATGCTGCAAAAACAGTATTATGATTATTGTTTGAGATAATTTGTGAATCACAATTTGGTTATTTATTTCAAAAAAGTTCATTAAAATTCATATAAACACTTAGATTTTTATTGTAACATGTTAACTTATCCATTGGCCGTATTCATGACATAAACTTGAACATATTGGCTAACTATTGCACGAAAAATTATAATCCCATCTGTAATTTGAAATTTTACCAAAAAATTACACTTATGCATCATTATTTTTTAAATCACCAATAGAGGGCTATCTATTGCATTTATGGTAAAAATAGATTTTCAAAATACAAGTTTGTAGCGACTACTTCTTGAAAACTATAAGTGATATTGATATGGGACTTTTTCTAAAATGATCAGCATGACATGATGTTGGTCCTTGTCAAAAATCGTTTTGATTCAATGTTAAACATGGTTGTCAGCGGCCATCTTTGTTTACATAGAGTTATATAATGAAAAATTGTAGCGACTACTCTGAAACTACTTGACGGATTTTCATGGAACTTCACAGGAATGCTGATCTAGCTAACAAAAACCTATCGGTAGAGCTTTAAGGTCATTGACCTCTTGTTTTGTTTTATATTATCTCCAAATGAACAAGATGAACTAAAAACACAAATTTATAATCATCCACAAAGAGGACTTTGCATTTTTAATTTTGACAATTTCGAACGGTGTCTTCGCGGCCATATTTGTTTTTACTATGTGACATATCGGTGACTTTTTAAAGAGACATTCAAAATAACCTGCCATATGAGGAAAGCAGTCCAGTAAAGTAGTTGGATGTCCAAGACGAACAAATTACTCACCAAAATGAACTTTTTTTTAAAAATGTTTGTTAATTCACTATTCCTGCACTACAATAAATAATTTACAAGCATTAGTTTAGATTCCTACTCAATTGTCAGGTGTTTTAGTAGTCACCATTCATTTCACAACTTTGCTAAATTTTTCCAAATGGCTATTTTTAGGAGACGAAGACGCAAAAGCACAAAAGAAAACAAGAATCAGATTATTAAATGAAATATATATGGACTATTGAAACTATCGATAGTCCAGCATACTGGCGATAGTAATCGATAGTTCAAGTTGCTATCGATGCATTGATATTGGGACGATCACTATTGCAATACATTGATAGTTCGATGTATTGTTACACTTCTAATATCATGACATTATACATTGTCTCATCTCTATTGCATTTAGGTTGTATTTCCTTCGAACCCAGACACGGTCAAGTAGGCACAACGTGGTTCCCGCTATGACACCTGAGTAGGCCCAAGGTCCTCATGATTGGCTACACTACATTTGGTGAAGTGGTCTGCTAGATCAACAACCTGTTCTTGCCCACAGAGAATTGTGTCAAGGTGAGTAGTTGTATACAGATCTTCAATTAATTCGATTTGAAGATTAACTTTTATTGAAAAGTTTACCATACTTAAAGGTGAGCTTATTTTTGCGCTTAAAAAATAGAACTGTGTTGTGGTTCTTTTTTATTCCTTAAAACATGCAAATATTTTCTCTTTTTAGCTCGACTATTCGAAGAATAAGAGAGCTTATGTAATCGGCGGTGGCGTCGGCGTCCCAAATCAAGGTCTGCGTGTAAGCTGTGTTTACAAGTCTATATCTCTTACATTTCTTATCCTAGCACAACCAAATTTGTTCATTGGCTTCCTTATAGCATTCTCTTAAGGGCTGAATAAGCAATTTTGGTTCCTGTAACCCATGGGCTCCCATGGAACCCAAATTATGATAGCCCATAAAATGTGCCCCATTTCACATACAATTTTGCGTGTAAGCTGTGTTTACAAGTGTATATCTCTTACAATTCTTACCCTAGCACAACCAAATTTGGCCATTAGCTTCCTTATAGCATTATCGTAAGGGCTGCTTAAGTAATTTTGGTTCCTGTAACCCCTAGGCTCCCATGGAACCCGAATTCTGATAGCCCTTAAAATATGTCTCACATCAAATTTTGCGTGAAAGCTGTGTTTACAGGTCTATATCTCTTACATTTCTTGTCCTAGCTGAACTAAATTTTAGAATTTTTTTTCCTTATAGTATGCTATAAAGGGCTGGATAAGTAATTTTGTCTTCTGCAAATTCTGGGCTCCCATGGAACCCAAATTGTGATGGCCCATAAAATGTGCAATAAAGGCAGATCTAGGTTTGCATGTAAGCATGTATATATCTATAATTTTGTTTTGGGATTTGTTATAGCATTATGCATCTTATTACTCACCCATATTGGGGCATGGGCTCCCTCCTCCCTCCCCCTCTACCCCCGCCCCCACTCCCCTCCACACTTTTTAACATATTTCTTTGTTGTTTTAGTCAATTCTTACACATATATGTTGCCCCCCCCCACCACCCCCCACCCCCACTCATGCCTCTCACTCCCCCCCCCCCCCCATACTTACAAATATTTGATACTGCCTTTTAGTGATGTCCCGATTGTCTCTAACAATCAAAATTAAATCAAACGGGGCACGAAAATTACACAGAGTATAAATTCAGATAAATTCTTTAACAATTTATCATTTTGACCTGCTTTCAAATATTATTTAAAACTAGTAACTCAGAAACAAATTTTTCAGCCTGTGACCAAAAATCAGCCACAATCGATAGTAATTTTCCAGTCGGATTCCCAACACTACTGCAGTTTAAAATTGACTGGTGCAAGACATTCTGAGTTTTGCAGAAGAAATGTGGCAACTATTTTTCACAATATGGGAGACCATCCATTCAACGTGGAAGAACACAAATTCAAATGAACGTTTCCGCACCCGAGAGCAATGTGTTTGTAAAGTGTGGCTCGGTTTTGCCTCACAACTTTGATGCGAGTCATCGCCTCACAACTTTGATGCGAGTCATCGCCTCACAACTTTGATGCGAGTCATCGCCTCACAACTTTGATGCGAGTCATCGCCTCACAACTTTGATGCGAGTCACCGCCTCACAACTTTGATGCGAGTCACCGCCTCACAACTTTGATGCGAGTCACCTTTGTAATAATAGTTTGTGCCTGAGATATGACCATCTGCTGAGTCTATAGATCCACATCAAATAAACTGTGAGAGGAACAGATGTTTCATCACCCATACCCAAACTACGTATGCATGGGTGCATGTTTCAGGTAATTATAAATATTGTTGTTGTAATCTAGTAATTTGTCCTGCGTGTTAGAATCATACTCCACTCAGTTCAAATGTACATCATTGATTCGTAAAAACTTTGTTTGTCACTTGTAAAGAATGTCATTCTAATAGGTTTGAATTCTCTCATGATATACCTAAAATGGAAAATGAAAGCAGAAGGAACGTTGTACGATCTTTATTTTAAAAATGCATAAATTTGCGTTCGTTTTCAGTGTTTATCATTTTAAAAAATGAACAATGAATGCATATTTTCAAACGCAGAAAATGAATGACAGTTTTTAGTATTATCCTTGTTGATATTTAAAATTTTTATTTAAAATTGCACCGTGTAAATGGTGTTTTAGAACTTTATTTTTTACTGATTCATTATGGGAAATATTTTATTTCTTGTGTAATTTAATCTTGAGAGATGTTGCGATTGGTAAACGCTGACTGAACAAATGCAAATGTATTTTGTTGCATTCGTTCCTTGCATTTAAACGAAGGCATAGTTTTTGTCTCGCCTTTTCGAAGAAAAAAAAGAGACATAGGTGTTGCTTTTCCGGACCTTTCAAACTTTGCTTATAGTTGCATCATGGGTGGTACATCACAACGTGACATAGCAAATGTGGAAGTGACCTTGACCCTCCAAGAAAAGGACAGATAACTTATTAATTTTTAGGTTCAACTTTTGCGTTTAGGTCACTTTTTCACAAACTGTATGCACTAGACACTAGACCTTTAAAACTTTTCTTATAGTTGTATCTTGAGTGTTACATTGCAACGCGACAAGACAAATGTGGATGTGACCTTCACCATCCAAGCAAAGGGCCGATAACTTTAATTGTTACATTTACATCACTTTCTCATGAACTAGAATTATGCACTAGATGTTTTAAACCTAATTTATAGCTTAATCTTTGGAAGTAAACATATTCTATTTTGACAAAGTTGTGTCTTCGGCAGTGCATCTTTTTTTTGGATGACTGGATTTCATCTATGAACTTGACCTACTTTTTGGAGCTGATGATTTTTAGCTGTACTGGCCAAAGGCCTTCATTTTTCATTTGATCTTTACCAAACTTTACCAGATTGTTAATATCAATGAAAGCTCGCACAAGTTCGAAAACCAGCCAGATAGGAGCAATAACAGCGGAGTTATGGCCCTTGATTTAGTTAAAAATGCTATATTTTGCCTCGTTAATAGGATAGGGCTTTCATTTTTCATCTGATCTTTACCAAACTCTACCAGATGTTTTGCCTTTTTTTATTATTAGTATATCTTTTTAGTTCTACTGGCCGAAGGCCAGCAGAGCTTATGGGATGCCGAGTTGTCCGTCGTCCGTCCTTTGTCCTTTGTCCTTTGTCCGTTGTCCGTCGTCCGTCGTCCGTCGTCGGCGTTAACTTTTGTCTCGTTAAGACGATAGGGCCTTAATTTTTTATCCGATCTTTACCAAACTTTAACATGTTGTTAATATCAATGAAAGCTCGGATGAGTTCGAAAACCAGCCAGATCGGATAAGTAACAGCGGAGTTATGGCCCTTGATTTAGTTAAAAAATGCTATTTCGCTATATTTTGCCTCGTTAAGACGATAGGGCCTTCATTTTTCATCCTATCTTTACCAAACTTTACCATATTGTTAATATCAATGAAAGCTTGGACAAGTTCGAAAACCAGCCAGATCTGACCAGGAACAGCAGAGTTATGGTCCTTGATTTAGTTAAAAAAGCTATATTTTGCCTCGTTAAGATGATAGGGCCTTCATTTTTCATCCAATCTTTACCAAACTTTACCACATTGTTAATGTCAATGAAAGCTCGGACAAGTTCGAAAACCAGCCATATCGGATTAGTAACAGCGGAGTTATGGCCCTTGATTTAGTTAAAAATGCTATATTTTGCCTCGTTAAGACGATAAAGGCTTCACTGTTCATCTGATCTTTACCAATGTTTATCAGATTGTTAATGTTGTTGAAAGCTCAAACAAGTTTGAAAACCAGCCATATCGGACCAGTAACAGCGGAGTTATGGCCCTTGATTTAGTTAAAAATGTTATATTTTGCCTCGTTAAGACGATAGGGGCTTCATTGTTCATCCGATCTTTACCAAACTTTATCAGATTGTTAATATCAATGAAAGCTCGGACAAGTTCGAAAACCAGCCATATCGGATTAGTAACAGCGGAGTTGTGGCCCTTGATTTAGTTAAAAATGCTATATTTTGCCTCGTTAAGACGATAGGGCCTTCATTTTTCATCCGATCTTTACCAAACTTTATCGTATATTTCTATGAAATCTTGGTCAGGTTTGAAAACCAGCCAGATTGAACCAGTAACAGCCTAGTTAAGGCCCTTGATTTTGTTAGAAATGCTATAATTTGCCTCGTCATGCGTTAGGGCCTTCATTTTGCATACTTTAGCAGATTTTATGACTTTCTTTTTTTTTATATGATTATTAATTTTATTTAATGGTGTCTTTATTTAAAAAAAAAATTATTTTTATTTTATATATATTTTTATTTTTTTATTTTTTTTAAATTATTCATTGATTGATTGATTTTTTAATTGTTTTTGTTTAATTATTATTTTTTATTTTTTTTTATATATTTTTTAATTAATTTTTTTTGGTTTTAATTTTTTTAATTTTTTTTGTTTTTTGTTTTAATTGGTTTATTTATTGATTTTTTTTATATTTTTTTTACCTCTATGTTGGACCAGTAGGACCAGTAACAGAGGAGTTACGGCTCTTGATTTAGTTAAAAATGCTATATTATGCCTCGTTAATACGGTAGGGCCGTCATTTTTCATCTGATCTGTACCAAACTTTACCAGGTTCTTTAGTTATGACCCCTGATTTATTTAAAAAGCTGTTTTTTGCCTGAAACTTTCAAAAATACGTAAATGGCAGTCACTCGCTTCATTGATGTTATAAAAGCCGTGTTTGCCAGTAGAGCGTCCACAGGCCCTCTTGGGCCTCTTGTTTTTTGTTTAATATATATGTATTTTTTATATATATATATAAAAAAAAATATTTTTATAAATTTCTTAGTTCATTATTTTTTTGCCCCGTGTGGTTCTCGGGGGCCCCGTTTGGTCACGGGGCAAAGAATAGGGCCACTGCAGATCCCTTTGGAGGGATAGGCAGAGGGGTAGAATCCCCCCAAATTCATGTTCATTTTATCATTTTTAGCTCTACTGGCCAAAGGCCAGCAGAGCTTATGGGATGGCGAGTTGTCCGTCGTCCGTCCGTCCGTCGTCCGTCTGTTAACTTTTGCCTTGTGAACACTCTAGGGCCTTCATTATTAATCAAGTCTTTACGAAACTTTGCCAGTGTCTTTATATCAATGAAAGCTCGGACAAGTTCGAAAACCAGCCGGATCCGATAAATTTCACCAGAGTTATGGCCCTTGTTTTGCTGAAATTGCCATATTAAGCCTTGTGAACACTCTAGCACCTTCATTTATTATTTGATCTATACCAAACTTGCACAGATTGTTAATATCAATGAAAGCTCGGACAAGTTTGAAAACCAGCCAAATCGGATCAGTAACACCAGAGTTATGGCCCTTGTTTTTTCTGAAAATTGCTATCTTCTGCCTTGTGAATGCTCTAATACCTTCATTTATTATTTGATCGTTACCAAACTTGCACAGATTGTTAATACCAATGACAGCTTGGACAAGTTTGGAAATCAGCTAAATTGGGTCAGTAACACCAGAGTTATGGCACTTGTTTTTTCTGAAAAATGCCATATTCTGCCTTGTGAACACTCTAGCGCATTCATTTATTATTTGATCATTACCAAACTTGCACAGATTGTTAATATCAATAAAAGCTCAAATAAGTTCGAAAACAAGCTAAATCGGATCAGTAACACCGGAGTTGTGGCCCTTGTTTTCTGAAAAATGCTATTTTCTGCCTTGTGAACACTCTAGGGCCTTCAATATTAATCGGACCTTTACTTAACTTTGCCAGTGCCTTTATATCAATGAAAGCTCGGACAAGTTTGAAAACCGGCAAGATCGAAATAATTTCACCGGAGTTCTGGCCCTTGTTTTGCTGAAAAATGCCATATTAAGCCTTGTGCACACTCTAGCACCTTCATTTATTATTTGATCTTTACCACACTTGCATAGATTGTTAATATCAATGAAAGCTCGGACAAGTTCGAAAACCAGCTAGATCGGACCATTAACAGCAGAGTTATTGCCCTTGATTTAGTTAAAAATGCTATATTTTGCCTCATTAAGACAATAGGGCCTTCTTTCATCCAATCTTTACCAAACTTTACCAGATTGTTTAAATAAATGAAAGCTCGGACAACTTCTACGACCAGCTAGATCGAACCATCAACAGTGGAGTTATGGCCCTTGATTTAGTTAAAAATGCTATATTTTGACTCGTTAAGACGATAGGGCCTTTATCTTTCATTTGATCTTTACCAAACTTTACCAGATTGTTTATATAATAAATGAAAGCTCGGACATTTTCGAAGACCAGCCAGATCGGACCAGTAATAGCGGAGTTATGGCCCTTGATTTTGTTAAAAATGCTATATTTTGCCTCTAATTCGATAGGGCCTTCATCTTTCATCTGATCTTTACAAACCTTTACCTGATTGTTTATATCAATGGCAGCTCAGACAGTTTTGAAAATCAGCCAGATCGGACCAGTAACAGATGAGTTATGGCCCTTGATTTAGTTAAAAATGCTATATTTTGCCTCGTTAAGATGATAGGGCCTTCATTTTTCATGCTATCTTTATGAAACTTTACGAGATTGTTCATATCAATGAAAGCTCGGTCAAGTTTGAAAACTAGCCAGATCGGACCAGTAACAGTGGAGTTATGGCCCTTGATTTAGTTAAAAATCCTATATTTTGCCTCAAGACGACAGGGCCTTCATCTTTCATCCGATCTTTAAGAAACTTTACCAGATTGTTAATCCAGATTGGACCATTTACATCGGAGTCATGGCCCTTGATTTTCTGAAATATGCTATATCTTGGCCTCATTAAGACGAAAGGGCCTTCATTTGGCCGGATTCCATTGAAACTTTGCAGGGATGATCAGTACCAAGCCTAGTTGTACATAGTCACCGTGTTCCAGTTGAATGATTTTGACTGAGTTATAGCCCTTTAAAGGTTTTAATACACAAACTTTGTTCTGACCAGTTCTACTGAACCCCTGGCCGGATTAAACGAAACGTTTTAGGGGTGATCGATTCTATATCTAGTTGTGCACATCATCGCCGTGTTCCGCTTGAATGATTTTTGGTGGAGTTAGGGCCCTTTAAAGGTTTTAATACACAAACTTTGTTCTGACTAGTTGTCCTGAACCTCTGGCCGGATTTAAACGAAGCTTTTTAGGGATGATCAATTCCATGTCTAGTTGTGCAAATCATTGGCGTATTCCGGCTAAATGATTTTTTTGGCAGAATTATGGCCCTTTAAAGGTTTTAATACACAAACTTTGTCTGATCTACTTCTCCTGAACCTCTCGCCAGACTTCAATGAAACTTTGCAGGGATGATCAGCACCAAGCCTAGTTGTGCATGTCATTGTCACGTTCCGGTTTACAGATATTTGGCAGAGTTATGGTCCTTTAAAGGATTTTGATACCACAATTTTTTTCCGCTAGTTCTCCTGAACCCCATAGACAAAACTTGACAATGATGATCAGTATCAAGCCTAGTTAAATTGTGCATATCTTTGCCATATTTTGGTTGAATGATTTTTGGCAGAGTTGTGACCCTTTAAATGTTTTAATACACAAACTTTGTCCAGATTAGTCTCTTCTGAACTCTTTGCCAGATTTCAGCGAATCTTGGCGAGAATGATCAGTACTAAGCCTAGTTGCACCTATCATTGCCATGTTCTTTTTGAATGATTTTTGAAAGACTTATAGCCCCTTATACATAAACTTTATCTTGAGCCAGTAGAGCGTCCACAGGCCCTCTTGTTTTGTTCATGTTCGTCACCAATACCAGTAGTGGATGAGACAAAATTCCTTGGTCTTATTTTCGACCGTAAATTAACGTTTATACCACACCTTAAATACTTGAAGGCCAAATGCCTTAAAGCTCTTAACTTAAGTTGTTGCAAACACTAATTGGGGAGCAGATCGAAAAGTCCTCTTGCGACTTTACAGATCTCTTATCAGATCCAAGCTGGACTACGGCTCAATAGTATATGGATCGACTCGCAAACATACTTGCAGATGCTCGACCCTATATATAATCAAGGATTACGACTCGCCTTAGGTGCCTTTCGTACATCACCAGCCGAAAGTCTATATGTTGCAGCCAATGAACCATCACTGTCTCGCAGACGAGACAAATTAGCTCTTCAATACGCCATTAAATTAAAGTCTAACCCTTCAAACCCAACTTTCGATAATGTTTTTAATCCTAGTTGTGAACCTCTTTTTGATCGAAAACCGAAGGCCATTCGACCATTTGGTCTTCGTATTAAACCAAAATTAAGAGACACTGAAATCGACCTAAATTTGGTTGCCAAGTACAAACTCCAACAATTATTTTTGATCTTTGTAATAATAACAAATCCAGTACAGACCCTACTGTCTTTCAAAGCAAATTTAATGAAATTAAATCGAAATACTGTGACTTTCAACATATCTACACAGATGGCTCTAAAGATGGAGATAAGGTAGCTGCAGCAGCTGTTGTTCACAAACACAGCATAAAGAGCTGCCTGCCTGACAAGGCCTCAATCTTTTCAGCTGAACTTAAGGCAATTGAACTTGCCTTAAACTATATTCAGGAATCTGATGATGACCATTTTGTAATATTTTCTGATTCCCTTTCATCTCTTCAAGCACTGGGTAATATGAAACATGATAATCCAGTTGTGCTTCAACTTTTACAAGTTCGAAAACCAGCTAGATCTACTTAGTAACGTCTGGTTATGGCCGTTGATTTGTTGAAAAATGCTATATTGTAGTTTCCTTTGTTAAATATAGGAATCTTTACGTTGGTGGTTCTACCCAGGTGACCGCCCATGCACGAAAATTGCCCGGAGTGGCACCTGGGGTCTTCCTCCACCAGTGGAAGCTGGAAAGTCGCCATATGACCTTAGCTGTTGGTGCGACTATAAAATCCAATTCAATTCAATTCCTTTGTTAAATCTATTGTTACTTTTTGCAATGTTTTAAAAAAACTACTGATGGGAATTTTATGTCGACAACCCTTTATATAAGAGCCATTTTAATCAGTAGAGCATCCACAGGCCCCTCTTGTTTTTAATAGAATGGCATTTTGTTTTTTAAAAAATAAATGCACTTAAATGTCATCTCATCAAATGGCAAACTCGATTGTTTTTAGTTACTAAAATGTTTACAAACTTTCATTTAAGCATCATTGACCTTTTTATTTTTAAGTCCAGCCCCCGTTAGGCGAGACGTGAACCCACGGATTTCTTGTATTTATAAATGCTGAATGAATCCAAGATGCAAATGATTTGCATTTTAAAAAAATGCATTTAAAAATGAAATGCAAACGGAGAGCAAACCTAACGCAAACTAAATGCAAATGAAACGCAAACGGAATGCATTCTTGGGATACTTGAACGCAACTTGGTCTGTGTGAAACCTACCACTAGAATGCAACATTTATGTACTTAAACTGTGCTTTCATTGTTTCAATAAATGTATATGCATTATATTACAGGATTCAGGAGATGCTACAGTGGTTGGGATGCAGTGCTCGTATGAAACAAGAGAGGAAAGCTGTGTTTTCTGAAGATGGCTATCGACGGATGCCCCACCAGATTCCACACATGATGCTTCCAGGACCAGCACCAGCACATGTACATCGTGTTGCCACAATGCTATGGCAGAGTAACGAGATCTGACGTCGCTGTTTAGAAGCATCTGTTATTGGTTTGTGAAAGATTACAAATAACTTAACCAAATCAACAATTTTGATCAGTTGCAGTTTGTTATTATCAAGGGGTTGCAATATGAACTGCTTTTACTAACTGGGCTATTTCATTAAAACATACCCAAGAAGGCAATTTAATAGACATCTATGGGTCATTATTTTTCCATCTGTGGGTGGGTGTTCAATTTCAAAAATGCCTTCCTGGGGTCTCATGTATGTTTTAATGGAATAGCCCTAATGTGTTTTTGCTTTAATTTTTGTACTTTATAAAAAGGACTGGGGGCGATCTGGAAGAATGATGGATTCATACTGAGCTTCAGTTTCATACAAAATGTGAGTGCTAAATTTGTCTCTGGGTTCAATCGAGTTTTATTATTTATGAAAATACTTACTACATAATTCTTTGGAGCTATATGGCTTTAAGGAGTACTTGTTTTGTTGTTATAGTACATTTTATTTCTAAACATTTACTTAAAGTAGCTATCCCGTCATATATATATAACACATATTTTGGGAATCCTTAACTCTGTAGACACAATAAACGGTTATAACCAGCCAGGTCAAACCCCAAAACTGGAGCATCGAATTAAGTAACCAACTCATAATTTATTTTACGCATGTTCAATCACGGGTATTTTAAGAACCCGTAAATAAACCTATACTTTTAATTGGCAAATATTCATTATTATATGATCTGAACACATGGACAAAGTTTTAATAAACGGTTTTGTAGAGTAATTTTGCTGATATTTGGTGGGTTGGTTTCTTGAAGAACACTTTGGTTTATCACTGTGTTATAGTCTTTAAATAAGGCAGGGTAAAACAATGACATCCCAATCTTCTCCAGTCCCTTTGCATATATCCTTTATGTCTGACCATGGTAATATACTCGGTCAAAAAAGAAAGTGTACACATGTATTTTTGAAAATATCCAATTTTTTTTCTTTTTTTAGCAAAATTGGTTTAGAAGATAGAAATGTATGTATTTATGAAGATTTGGGAGAAGTTACAAAATGCATTGAGTTGAATGGGAAAAAACACAAGGAAAGTCACCTTGTTAATTGCTGGTCTTCTGGAATTTCTCAAGAATGTCAGACTTAACTTCTTCCCAGCCTTGACTTTACCAACCATTACTGAGAATATTCTTAGACTAAAGCCCAAGTATGCACATTTCAATCACAAATATTTCTATAGGGCCATCCTTAAAAAATTGTTTGTTTGCAGTGCGCGACCGACTCATACAAATGGCCGAGATTAAACTTTTTTTTATTTTTTTTTATTTATTTTTTTTATTTTTATTTTATTTTATTTTATTTTTTTTATTTTTTTCAGTTATCTTCTGATAACCCATTTATTCAGATATTTTCTGATACATATAAAGAAAACATATATGTTAATGTTAACAATTTGTAGAATGAGTTTTGGTATGTGTTTTTGTATATATTATAAATATGTACCAAATTAAAATAAAAAAGATATAATAATATACATGTACGCATGGGGAACAGAAGACTTGCTAAGTTTTCTGAAGTAGAATATGTTCTCTTAGATGGGCAATTTTTTATTCATTTAGTCCATTTTAGAAATGTTCAACTGTCTGTCAGCCTCTTTGTCATTTAGTCAACAAAAAAATAATAAAAAAAAATATCACCTACCTACCCACCTCAAAAATTCTAGGTCGGAGCACTGCAAACAAACAATTTTTTAAGGATGGCCTAAGATTGAAGTATAAACTTTCGTAACAAGCTGCTATGTATAATAATGAAAAATACTAATAAAAAGCAACTTGGTACAATTGTTTATCTTTGAAGGTCATGGGAATATTTGAGTACTTGAGCTCAAGTCTAAGACTAGTTTGAAGAATGGTTGGTTGGTGAATTCCAGGCCTGCATGATGTTTGAACAAATGACATTTACAGCAATGGTTAATATTTGTTATGAGTTTGATTATGCAAATTTGAGTGCAAATTTTCTTTTTTATGCCCTAAATGGCTGCTTATAATAGTCGCACCGTCCGGCCGTCAGTCGGTCTGTCCGTACAATCGTGTCCGGTCACTAACTCTGGCATTCCTGGACGGATTTTCAAATATAAACTTGGCACAAGCGCTCACCACAACAAGACAACTTGTCGCACGCAAAATCAAGGCTCGTGGCTCCAAGGTCAAGATCACACTTAGAGATCAAATGTCAAAACCACTTCTGGGGTATTTGTCACTGACAGTGACATTTCTTGTTTTACTTTATAACTTTCATGCATGTCCATGGTATTATATTGTTATTTAGAGTGGGTAATGTTTAGATGACGAGTGTAACTTAGCTGTAATATAATCCTGGATGGTCACAGTTGTATGATGCATCATAATTATATTGTCAGAAAATATGTAAACAAAAAAACAGCAAAAAATTAAGAAGAGTGTTTCAAGTGGTCCATACTCTTTATTGAAATGAAAAAAATAATGAAATATTTTAATGTTTTTTTTCGCTTTTCAGGAATATGTAAAATGGCTTTTATTAATACCAGCTTCAATCAGAAATTAGACACTGCATGATATGACAGAAAGATTGTTAAAAGCACTATTAAACCCCATACTTACATGTACGTGCATGTACGTGTACGTATGTGCATACGTATGTGCATCATAGTAACCAGTCTGGTGTCCCTGGTGATCAGCCATTGGCTGCAGCCACATCACATGATCTGTCTCTAACCCCAGATAACAAAGCTCATACCAAGTATATATAGATAACTAGTCTACGATAGACCTCCTGTCATGAGAGATGGCAGATTTGATATGCACACCCCCTCCCTCCCCGAGAGAAAGAAAAGAAGGGATGTCAAGGTAGTACTCCCGAATCAATCGAAGCCTTTGTTTCATTCCATCGTTTTCATTTGCATGTAACAAAAACGATCGGACGTTAACACAAAGACTAGACCGTTTTCTACATAGGCACAGGTTATTTTGCCACGGTGCACATCGCCAATTTCTGTCTGACGGACATTACCAGTGATTGCCGATTCAACTCTATTTCAACATAGTGTTACCTGCCGAATCTGACCACCCTCAGGCACAATCAATTTGGTCGATATAGACCAGTAGTCGGATTAACTTTTCAATCAAAAATTGAGAGAAGACTAACATTGCCTCAATCCCCATGGGCCCATCACCAATGCCAGGCTTTCATTTATTTCACACATGAGTAATAATTACAAAACTAAGCATTAGCATAGAGGGTTAGAATCCCCCCAAATTCATGTTCATTTTATCACTTTTTGTTCATATTCATTAAAGGTCTTCATCATGATCCCTGCATTGTTTCAGGTGCTATCTCGCTCGCATCAAAAAAGCAGTGGCAGAAAAAAAATAAACGTGGCTCCAGCGTAAATGGAGTTTCTACGGTAGAACTTGCAGCAACTCTGCAGTTCAGGTTCGAGAAGGTTCTAGGCCCATTTTCCATATTTTATCTAGATGTACATGTAAGATGAGCCCGGCATGTTCATGCCTGTTAGGCGCCATATAATCTTTTCATGTGTTGGTGCGCCTTAAAACCCAATTCAATTCAAAGCATTAGCGTACACTACGCTACTGTGATGTATGTTTGTGAAACTACAGGATGGATATTCATGAAACTTTACAGAAATGTTGCCGATGAAGTCTAGTTGATCCTAGCAAAAATTCATGTTGATGTGAAATCCAAGATGGCCGCCAAAGCTAAAAATAGATTTTTAAAATACAAGTTTGTAGTGACTACTTCTTGAAAACTATAAGTGATATTGATATGGGACTTTTTCTTAAATGATCAGCATGACATGATGTTGGTCCTTGTCGAAAACTGTTTTGATTCGACATTAAACATGGCTGCCAGCGGCCATCTTTGTTTACATAGAGTTATAAAGTAAAAACTTGTAGCGACTACTCCTCTGAAACTACTTCGTGGATTTTCATGAAACTTTACAAGAAATTTGCTCTTGATGTCTTATTGATCCTAGCAAAAATTCAGGTCGGTCAGAAATTCAAGATGGCCGCCACAGGTAAAAATAGATTTTTAGCTCTACTAATCAGAGATCAGCAGAGCTTATGCCGTGGTGCGGCGTACGTCTGTCCGTAAACTTTTATTTGTAGCGACAACTCCTCTGAAACTACTGGATGGATATTCATGAAACTTTACAGAAATGTTGCCCATAAAGTCTAGTTAATCCTAGCAAAAATTCATGTTGATGTGAAATCCAAGATGGCCGCCAAAGCTAAAAATAGAGTTTTAAAATACAAGTTTGTAGCGACTACTTCTTGAAAACCATAAGTGATATTGATATGGGACTTTTTTTTAAAATAATCAGCATGACATGATGTTGATCCTTGTCAAAAATCGTTTTGATTCAACGTTAAACATGGCTGCCAGCGGCCATCTTTGTTTACATAGAGTTATATAGTAAAAACTTGTACCGACTACTCCTCTGAAATTACTTGACGGATTGTCATGAAACTTTACAGGAATGTTGCTCTTGATGTCTAATTGATTCTAGCAAAATTTCAGATCTGCCAGAAATTCAAGATGGCCGTCACAGCTAAAAATAGATTTTTAAAAAATAAGTTTGTAGCGACTACTTCTTGAAAACTATAAGCGATATTGATATGGGACTTTTTCTAAAATGATCAGCATGACATGATGTAGATCCATGTGGAAAATTAGTTTGATTCGACGTTAAACATGGCTGCCAGTGGCCATCTTTGGTTACATAGAGTTATATTGTAAAAACTTGTAGCGACTACTCCTCTGAAACTACATGACGGATGTTCATGAAACTTCACAGGAATGTTGCTCTTGATGTCTAGTTGATCCTAGAATTTTTTTAGGTCGGCCGGAAATTCAAGATGGCCGCCACAGCTAAAAATAGATTTAAAATAAATAAGTTTGTAGCGACTACTTCTTCAAAACAATAAGAGATATTGATATGGGACTTTTTCTAAAATGATCAGTATGACATGATGTTGGTCCATGTTGAAAATCGTTTTGATTTGTCGTTAAACATGGCTGCCAGTGGCCATCTTCGTTTACATGGAGTTATATAATGAAAACTTGTAGCGACTACTTCTCTGAAACTACTTGACGGATTTTCTTGAAACTTCACAGGAATGTTGCTCTTAATGTCTAATTGATCCTAGCAAAATTTCTGGAAATTCAAGATGGCCGCCACGGTTAAAAATAGATTTTCAAAAAACAAGTCTGTAGCGACTACTTCCTGAAATCAAAATCAATCATTAGAGCTTCAAGGTCATTGACCTCTTGTTTCTAGAAAGGCTTCGTTTTTTATAAACATCAACGTTTTTGATTTTTAATTTTTTTTCTTACTGTAGTAGATACCTTTGTAAGCGATTCGCTTCTAAGGTACTTCTTGATAGTTGGGAAGTTTATTCCAGGTGTCCACAACTGTTTCCAAAGGTGTTCTTACTGACATTTAACCTTGCCATTTGTTTATATAGCTTTTGTGAATGACCCCTAGTTCCTGCATACATATCTTATTCAGGATTTTATAAACTTGTACCATGTCGGTCCTTTCTCTATGATTTTCCAAGGTAGTCCTAAATCTATTAACCTATTTTCATAACTTAGACGACTTATCCTTGGCAATAACTTAGTTGCTCTTCTTTGCACATTCTCAATTGCAATTTTATCCTGTATCAACATTGGGGACCAAAGACTACTCTTCTGAGACGGATTTTCATGAAACTTCACAGCAATGTTGCTCTTGATGTCTTATTGATCCTAGCAAAATTTCAGGTCAGCCAGAAATTCAGGATGGCCACCACGGCTAAAAATAGATTTTCAAAAAACAATTTTGTAGTGACTACTTCCTGAAATCAAAATCAATCAGTAGAGCTTCAAGGTCATTGACCTCTTGTTAAGAGTGTTTACATATCTCAAGGTAATTGGTGGTCCTGAAAAGGACCTATGATACCCACTCTGGTGAACCGGTGGATCATTCATTTGTGGTGTGCACTGCCGCCGTCATCATTGCAAAGGCCGCCATGATGGCCTTTGTCACAGTATCAGACATGGTTCCAGCTTCCGTAGAAGGTGGGTTCTCTGCCCTGTTGTTGGCCCTCGTCTCTACTGTGTTAAGGTGATCTGTTACGGCGACCTTCCTTTTGTCTATGTTCTCTGTTTGTATTCTATCGAGCAGCGGTTGCAGGCTTTCCCAGTCTGGGAGAAAAAAGACCCTGGGTGGGTATCGAACCGTGATGTTTTTCCTCTCGAAGTCCCTTTCGAACAGGCTACGCCAATCTCTGGCCACTCGTGCCTCATATTTGCCATCGCCACAGTTTTGAATCGGTAATTATCCTGCATTTAACATCATGGTTTTATGTTTGTTTCTCCCAACAGGAAAATAAATCTCAAGAGCAATGATGTTTGATTGGTTAATCATTTTAATTAGGCGTTACATTGCGATTTCAACTGTGAAATTTAGAGTAGCGATGGTTGATTGGTTAATCATTTTTAATTCGGTGTCACCTGGCATTTTAATTGCATCTCATTTGCATTGAGTGTTCGTGATTGTTTGTTTGAGCATGACATGCAATTTCATATTTGCTCCTTATTCAAGCGTGTTATGTGTCATAAATGTTGAGATGCACACTCATTATATATTTTTTGAATGTGTTTATTGCTCTAAACATTCAATTACTAGTGGTTCTATTTATTAATAAATAGTATTTTTGAGCAAGCCAGCATTCACTATGTTATATGTTTGCAACAAGTACAAGTATCTACATGTATTTGCATTGTATTGCTAAAAATCACTCACCTCATTATTTGTCAAACACATTACCAATACATTGTGCCGTAATAACCTGGGGACGAAAACACATCGGTGATTATCACACCTTTCATGACTAAAGTGATCATTGCGGTAATTTCAAATTTAGCCAACACACATATAGCGGATCGGATTGGATATTATGGATAAATTGTGTTTTGGGACTGTTTCGGTTGGCCGGTTTTTGGAATAGACGGTGTTCGAATTATACGAGTTTTGTTTAATAGAAATATATAAGAAATAAAACGGAATAAAGGTTGGTGTAGACAGGAATTTGGATAGGACAATGGCCGGATTCAAGTAACACTACATGTATAGTGAACGGAATAATACAATACCCGATGCTATTGTAACGTATGACCGAAAAACATGATTCTCCAAAATGGCAGGAGGTACTGTGCAGGTGCAGGTGGATGACTGTAAACTGATAAGTCAAAACCCACTACAAGTGGATAAGAATTCAAAACCCACTATTAGATGATAACGACCCAAACAATCTTCTCGTAGTGCAGAACTTTACAGGCTTTTGTACGTTTGACGGGAATCACCATATTGTTTACCTTAGTATGATACCATTATTATATCAGGAATAAGAGAGCTTATGTAATCACCACGGGGTCGGCGTCCCACATCAAGGTTTGCGTGTAAGCTGTGTTTACAAGTCTATATCTCTTACATTTCTTATCCTAGCACAACCAAATTTGGCCATGGGCTTCCTTATAGCATTATCTTGAGGGCTGCATGAACAATTTTGGATCCCGTAACCCATGGGCTCCCAAGGAACCCAAATTCTGATAGCCCTTAAAATATGTCTGTTTCACATCAAATTTTGCGTGTAAGCTGTGTTTACAAGTCTATATCTCTTACATTTCTTGTCCTAGCTGAACTAAATTTTGGAATTGCTTTCCTTATAGTATGTTGTAAAGAGTTGGATAAGTAATTTTGTCTTCTGCAAATTCTGGGCTCCCATGGAACCCAAATTGTGATGGCCCATAAAATGTGCAATAAAGGCAGATCTAGGTTTGCATGTAAGCATTTATATATCTATAATTTTGGTTTGGGATTTGTCATAGCATTATGCTAAGTTTGAAAGGTCTTAGTGTATATAGTTTGTGAAAAAGTTACCTAAACGCCAAAGTTGAAGGTAAAAATTATAAGGTTATCTGCCCTTGCTTGGAGGGTCAAGGTCACTTTCACATTTGCTTTATCACGTTGCAATGTACCACTCAAGATACAACTATAAGCAAAGTTTGCAAGGTGTAGTGCATACAGTGTGTGAAAAATTGACCTAAACGCAAAAGTTGAACATAAATATTATTAAGTTATACGCCCTTTGCTTGGAGGGTCAAGGTCATTTCCACATTTGCTTTGGCACATTGCCATGTACCACCCAAGATACAACTATTTGCAAGGTCTAGTGCATACAGTTTGTGAGAAAATGACCTAAATGCAAAACTTGAATGTTGACGCTGCTGCCGCCGCTGAAACAGCAACACCTATGTCTCTTTTTTTCTTCGAAAAGGAGACAAAAACACACTCTGGTAATAACATGATGAAAAAAAAAATGTATGAACAACTCAGTGTGTCCGGTCCCTGCCAAGACTTGAACTTGAATCTCTTTTCTCAAAAGAAAAGCGTGTTTCCTTACACTACAGAGATCGCCCAGATATCAAAAAAAGAGCGTACAAAACTAAGCGAAATTAACTATCACTGAAGGTTATTAATACCCTTGCAAACGCATACCCCATGACTTCATGTATATGCGCAGTTCCACTTCATACTGATGCTTCTCACAATGTTTGAGGTATGACAGAGGTCACAGTGACCTTATTTCGGTATGCGACACACCGCTATCCCAAGATGTATCCTCATACCAAGTTTGGTATCTGTAAGTGATATTGTATTGAAAATATGGTCCGGACAAGCATTTTCTATGACAGAGGTCACAGGTCAAGGTCACTGACCTTATTCTGGTACGCGACACACCGCTATCCCAAGATGTATCCACATCTCAAGTTTATCTCTAAGTGTTATAGTATTGAAAATACGGTGCGGACAAGCATTTTCTATGACAGAGGTCACAGGTCAAGGTCAAAGTCACAGTGGCCTTATTTTGGTATGCTCTACTGGCTAAATGTGCAGGGGACCGTAACACATTTTCAACATTCATTCAACCTGCACATGGCAATGATATAGGCCACTAGTTGTTGAATGCCAGCCAGGGTAGCAGGAGGTCTTTTCCAGAGGCCCCGGGTTCAATCCTCCGTGGTGCCACTGAGTTCCGTCGGTGTGTTCTTGGGCAAGACACTTTTCCTTAGCCTCGTCCGTCGGATGGGGACGTAAACCGGGCGGTCCCGTGTATCGGTCTATCCTCCGAGCACGTTAAAGAACCATAGGAATCTATTCAATAATAAGAGTAGGGCAGGTTCCCGGATCCTATGTATCCTTCCGCTCTCTCTGCGGCTCTAAATAACCTGCATTGTGTTTTCATTTTTTTATTTTTTTTTTATTTTGTTCGTTCATTATCTTATTTTTTAACTGTTCAGCATTTAAAAGTGTTTTGAAATCTTCAACGAAGGTCTCCCTCTCCATCTGACCTGAAACAATACAAAAATGTGACATAACTTCCAGATATATACCCTTAACTACCTGTCTGTTTAAATCTTTATGGTCATTCTGAATAAAGATAAGTGTCGAATAATGTCAGGAAAGTAAAATAGCAAAAAATCAACAATCTCACCAGCTTTTTTATGCCGCCACCACCTAATGTCTATCTCCTCCCAAATTGTTCAACCGATTGCTTCGAAACTTTACAGGATGCTTACCTATGATGTCAAGATGTG
>JAWPHD010022954.1:0-23487 GCA_037043455.1 Cyrtodaria siliqua | reverse complement strand
TTTTAAGACGGCATAGAAAGGCAGAATCACCCTACTTTGAAGTGGCAATTATTCAATAATGCTTGTGAAAACATGCTTACCGGTACACATTTAATTGGGCCAAACAAGATCGCACCTCGGCTGCAGTATAGAACACCTCTTAAATACGTGTAGAGTGGGTTATTCTATTTCTATAATCCTTTGAAGTTGCCGCAAGTAGCGACTATTTCCTGAGGATAGCTCTTGAACACGTCGTGTGACCTTTACCAGATTTAGCCACGGGGTACAGGTAACTGATCAGCTCTTACACTTATGATAAGCACTGGTTCCCGTGAATACACAATGTTAGTATAATCGGTGTAATGGATTGCTGTAACCAACGACTTTGTTGTATTTGTTTTAGAAGATGTAATTATCGGATTACGGACAATTATCTGCGGCATTATATTCGCTCTTTGATGAGATGATACAAGATACATACTCCCCTGAAGATTGGCAATTAATTGATTGAAGTAATTATATTGTTCCGGTGTTGTTTTCTTTTGTACCGTCATTTTCTCGATCGTTATTTTTAAAAAAAAATGTTACCTTTTATTTTCGTCGAATGGTTCATCTTGGAAAACTATATTTTGATGCGTATTATACACGGAAACAAATTTTTTACACCAGTTTTGACCTCTGAGAAGGGGGTGCGTACTATACACGGGTGCGTAATATACAAGGTATAAATACGGTACACTACAAAACTGTTATCAACTCTATTCAGGTGTTCAGGTCACGTAATAATGTACATGTGCCAATTAAAAGTACAGATTTCACCGGTTCTTAACCTACCCGTAATGAACATGCATAAAATTACTTAAACTAGTAACTCTCAATTTGACGCTCCAGTTTTGGGATTTGGTCTGGCTAGTTAAAGCTATTTGTATGAGTCTATAGATTTTGGACTCTCAAAAAACGTAAGTTAGGATAGAATTGAATTGAATGTTGTTTAACGCTCTTCAACACAGTACAGTTATTAAGAGCCCCCACAGAGAGAGGGGAAGGATACATAGGAATCCCGGGAACCCATGACCTACTCTTATTATCAAATAGAATAAGATTCCTATGGTTCTTTACTGTGTTCGGAGGATAGAATGATACACGGGTCCGCCCGGTTTATGTCCCCATCAAAGACGAGGCTAGTAGAAAGTGTCTTAACCAAAAACACAGGTGGCACCACGGAGGATTGGCACCAAGTAGGATTGGCACCACGGAGGATTGGCACCACGGAGGATTGGTACCACGGAGGATTGGCACCACGGAGGATTGAACCCGAAGTTAGGATAGCTACTTTAAGTTTGACGACACAGGAGCTGGGCTTTGGTGGGATTTGGTCTGGCTAGTTAAAGCTATTTATATGTGTCTATAGAGATTGGACTCTCAAAAAACGTAATTTCAGGGCTGTTCTAATTTTGAAACAGGTGACTACTTTGATTGACAGGCGGCTACCCCATTAGTGATCGAGCAAAGCAAAAGAGGTTGTTAGTAAGCACAGGGGTCTTAGTAATTACATGCAATCTCCTGTTTTTGGTGCTAATTTAAATTAAGGTTAGAATTTTAAGTTATCATGATTCTTTCAGATGATGAAATAATTCCATAATATTTGATACCGATTTAAAAAAACATAAACAGCCGGCTTGAAATTCAAAACAGACGGCAAATATAGCCTACTGCCGGCTGTTAGAGACAGCCCTGAAGTTAGGATAGCTTCTTTAAGTTTGATGACACAGGAGCTGGGGCTTTGGTGTAGTGGTAGAGCATCAGCCCTTGCATGCCAGACGGTCGTGAGTTCAACCACCGGCCAGGTCACAACAAAGACTTCATAAATATTGTTGTAGCTTGATTTTCAGCATATAAAGGGTAGCGTTAGGTTCGGTCGACCAGGCATCAGCATAAATGACTGGGTGGGGTATTATGCTATGCGTCTATGGTATACTATTCCTTTTATCACATAACGTCCCTTGTTAGCAGTGTCGAAACACCATTTAATATTCTATTGTATGACACACGTGTAATAGGAACTATTTTATTTATTACAAATTCACCCAGATCTGAGTCATAAACTTTGTGACAGCTTATAAAAATAATGCACGTTATACAAACATTGTTGTTGGTTTGTTAAAAAGTTGGCGTAAACTGTTATTTGTAAGAGGTAAAACACGAACTCTTTTATACGCAACGTATGTGTGAGACGCGACGTTACGACGTCACATATTTTATGACGTTTTGGCGCTTAAAGTGTGTCTGTGGTCTATGTCCATCTGAATTAGTTTTTACTAATTTGATTGCAATGTTATGTGATAAAAAGGATCTTAAACTCGTTCCCATTCCATTATAAGATTTATGAAACTCGTTATGAATTATTTTTAATTTTAACCTCGCCAAAGGCTCGTTAAAATTAAAATAATTCATAACTCGTTTCATAAATCTTATATGAAATGGGAACTCGTTTAAGATCCTCTATGTAGCAACACTATAAAGTTAAGCATTGAGCTCACTGCTAAAAGTAGACACTGTTGTTATATGACTGAATAGTTGTTAAAAAGCGACATTAAACTCCATGCATACAACTACACATGGGCATACACTTGATACAGGTGAATTTTAATTTAAAACAATATTTAACAAATGCTGATAGGTCATTTTGACAATTTAACGGTTCTTCAACATCTGATTTGTTATTAACAGCAGTTCCCAGACATATGTAGAGGGATTTGGGATCACCAAATCTTAAGGAGGTTTGGCCAGCAGACTAAATATGTGAGAGAGACATCCCTTGCTCAGGGTCAAATAATCTCAAACCTGCAGGTTGCCTAGCTTACCACTACAACACAGGAACCCATAAGTATAATATACTGGGATGACCGCATATTTAGGAAATTCTGAAACAACTATACATTTTCATAATGCTGTGTATGTGACTCGGGGACATTAAAAACTATACAAAAATCTTTTTATAATCTCAAAACACCTAAATTAACCTTCAATTATAAATTATTCAGAATGTGATAATCCGCATCAAAAAGACGTCTGAATATACTTACTCCCTTCCCTGTGCCGGCTGGGTATAGAACATGTCGGGGTCGGGACCAGGTTTTGTATAGGACATGTCAGGGTCGGGACCAGTTTTTGTAAACCTGGAATTCGTTGTATTCGTCCCTGAAATACACAATTCAAAACACATAGTTAAAGTGGCTGTTTTGGGAGAGATCATGCATAGATGTTGTCTGTTGTCCAATCCCATTCACTACTTGAACAAAATATTGTTTAAATTAAATTATAAGTGTTTTTTACATATTTACATTCGCTTATTTCTGTTAAAATTACCGTTTAAAGGGTGTACATCAGGCTTTGGGACCTAATTTGTTTAAAAACGTAAAGAATGAACTGAGCAATTTAAAGCGTGAACTAGTCCATAGATATAGATAGAACATTAACAATTTCATATAACACAGCGCAATAAAAAGTATTTGAAGTCCAAAGAGAAACATCCAAGTTATAATTAGCTGTCACGTAGAGCAAATCGGTGATATCTACACGACGCTCGTTTGCAATATATTGCGATTTATTTTACCGCCAAGATTAAAATAGCTATCCCTGGCGCATCGCCATAGTTAGGAAATACCTTCTTCGGGTCGTTTTTTTATATGTTCAGCGTAATTTCTTTTGATGTTTTATGGCTCATTTAGTTTATTTTTATCAATTAAATACATAAATAATGTATTTAAACAATTTTAATACCAATCCTGATGTACTTCCTTTAATTTGGAATAAACTTTATTTTTCAAGGAGGCAGAGCTATTGCACATGCATGCAATGTTTCTCAAAAAAAAAAATGCTATCCCACTGTTGATACCATAGCAATGGGAAAAAATTGTAAATATAAGGTAAATTCGATTTAGTTCAGAGTTAATTAATGCAGTTTTAAATCATTTTTATCATATTACGTATACAGAGATTATTTGACCGAGGGTTCAGTAACAAGGTGACCATTCTGAATTCCACTAGATGGTAGGCGTGTTGTTTCTTCACGAACAAGCAGATGCGAGAGAGTTGGAAAATAAACCTGCCTATACCTAGTGACAGCTTTCCTTATAATCAAACTCAGCACTTAAATAATGTGTTTATTACATTTTAACCCAGTTTACTCATGATTTTAACAAAAATGTTTCATTTAACGTTGAACGTTCTCATCAAATGACATCGACGTCCTCAACACTTCATTGACATCATAAATCAACGTCAAAATTAGATACTTTTGTGTTCAGGTTTGTTAACAATCCGAGTAACTGATTGGATATTCTTTCACCGAGAATTGAACTGAATTGGATTTTATTATAAGTCGCACTAACAGCTAAGGTCATATGGCGACTTTCCAGCTTCCATTGGTGGAGGAAGACCCCAGGTGCCCCTCCGGGCAATTTTCGTGCACGGGCGGGCACCTGGGTAGAACCACCGACGTTCCGCAAGCCGGCTGGATAGCTTCCTCACATAAAGATTCCTACGCCCCTGAGGGATCGAATCTACAGCGGTGAGGGGCGAGTGATTTTCTTTCACCGAGAAATGCAGATCTTTCACACACAGAAATGTAATAAAAAGATATAAATAAACCCCTGGCCCCACGTTCACGAACAAACTTGTCCCATTTCAAGATTAAGCTCAAAACTCAAATATCTGTTTAGCCTCCGTGGTCGAGGGGTTAAACGACGTTGCCTTGACAACCTTCTCGCCTCTAACCACTGTGGGTTCGAATCACACTGGGAGTTCAACTTATTAAGTGTGTCTATTCTTACTGATGGCGAGAGGTGTACGGTACTCATTCTACCCAGGAAAATGGCCACCACCACAAAAAAAATCGACCATCATATAAAATATGCTAAAAATTACGTAAAACACCATTCAAACAAACAAACAAATTCTTTCAGCCAACTTTTTAAACAAAAAATCACATGGAAACTTTCAGGATCATTGTAATTTCTTATCTCTATTTGTGTAAAGTTTCAAGTAAGTCCATTAAATATTATTTAAAAAATTTCAGTTTTGGGCTTGAGCGTCAAATATAAGTTTGTTTGTGAACTTGGAACAGAGAATAAAATTACAGAATGTTTCTATCCATTTACTTTTTTTTCCAATATTTACAAAAGCAAAACTTAACTATCTTAAAAGGCAAAATGCAAATTATATCAACTTTCTGAACGCTCCTCTGCTCAATGATCTAATTGATTTTAACCAATCTATTTCTGTTTTTAAATTTTAAATTCCTTACAAGTGAAATGTTTACTTTTCCTTGCAGTATTGTTTGAACAATATCCCCGTAATGGTCTACAGTCATTAACAGTACAGCTAATCAACCAAAGGTAAGGCAAAACAAAATCGGGATTCTGAAATAGCACAAGTGCCGCAAATACTCTGCTATCTTAATGGAGACATGTTTAAATTTTCGATTTTAAGCGAGTATAATAGAGCCCCTTTAATGTTAGCTTTAAACTTATTTATTTTATGTTGATTGTAACGAAAGCTCTCTGAACTTATTTTAATCACTCTCGATGTCTTCCTGGGTAGAACCAGTACCAAGGAATTGAATTGAATTGAATGTTGTTTAACGGCTCATCAACACAGTATAGGTTATTTAGAGCCATCCCAGAGAGAGGGGAAGGATACATAGGAATCCGGGAACCTGCCCTATTCTTATTATCGAATAGATTCCTATGGTTCTTTTACGTGCTCGGAGGATAGACCGATACACGGGACCGCCCGGTTTACGCCCCCATGTGACGGACGAGGCTAAGAGAAAGTGTCTTGCCCAAGAACACAACGACGGAACTCAGTGGCACCACGGAGGATTGAACCCGGGGCCTCCGGTTACAAAACCGCCGCACTACCGACTGAGCCACGCCAAGTACCAAGAAAATACAGACAAAGTGTCTTGCTCAGAGACACAACACATATGGTCATGATCGGGATCGAACCCACAACTTTTCGATCATTGGTTCAATAAATTCTAACAAGGAGTTTTAGAGAAATAGCCTGGACAAGTATTTTGTAATATATATATGTTAGAAATACAATGGGCCATAACTCAGTGGAAATTTATTGAACCGGAAAGTCACGACAATATGCGCATCTCCACTTGATATTGATGCTTTGTAGCAAGTTTCATGAAATTATAACATGGGGTTTTAGAGAAATAGCCCAAACAAGAATTTTCTATTTGATTACCAAGTATGAAATGCATTAAAAATACAAAGGGCCATAACTCAGTGGAAAATTACTGAACCGGAACGTCATGAAAGTATGCCCATCTCCACTTGATATTGATACTTCCTAGCAAATTTCGTTAAATTCTAACGAGGAGTTTTAGAGAAAAAGCCCGGACAAGAATTTCATATTATATATATACCGGTATCTATATATTAGAAATACAAAGGGCCATAACTCAGTGAATTATCGAACCTGAACGTCATGAAATTATGCAGATGTCCACTCGATATTGATACTTCCTAGCAAGTTTCGCGAAATTCTAAGAAGGATTTATTGAGAAATAGTCCGGACAAGAATCGCGTCTTTGGACAGATATTAGACCTACAAAGGGCCATAACTCAGTGGAAAATTATCGAACCGGAACATCATTTTATTATGTGGATGTCCACTCGATATTGATACTTCCTAGCAAGTTTCGCGAAATTCTAAGAAGGAGTTATTTAGAAATAGCCCAGACAAGAATTGCGTCTACGGACGTACAAGGTGATTCCAGTATACACACCACACCCCCCCACTTTGCGAGGGGTATAATAATAAACTGAACGGTACATGCATCTTAATTTAAGGTACATGTCACATGAAACTGAAGCACATTATGAAGGTCTTCATTTGTATTTGGACATCAATCACTCTTCTGGATCGCCTCCAGTCCCTTTAAAGAAACTTACATGCCAAAATAACGGCAAAATTACATTTCAAAACTCTGTCCAGGTGTCCAGGTCATTATTATAACAATGTATGTGCCAATTAAAAGTATAGGATTTTTTCACCAGTTCTTAAAATACCAGCGATTGAATACGCGTAAAATGAATTATGAGTTGGTAACTCTTAATTAAACGTTTCAGTTTTTAAGTTTGGCCTGGCCAGTTTATATTGTGTCTATAGAGCTTGGATTTTCAAAATATTTAAGTTATATATATACCTCGCCGTCAGTAGGTTTAGAAACGGTGTACATAAAAATTATGTTGTAAAATTTGGCTGTTGTTGGCAGGCTAGCTACTTTAAACAAGAAATATACCTGGGTGGACCAGCACTTACCCACCTGGGTGGACCAGCACTTACCCACCTGGGTGGACCAGCACTTACCCACCTGGGTGGACCAGCACTTACCCACCTGGGTGGACCAGCACTTACCCACCTGGGTGGACCAGCACTTACCCACCTGGGTGGACCAGCACTTACCCACCTGGGTGGACCAGCACTTACCCACCTGGGTGGACCAGCACTTACCCACCTGGGTGGACCAGCACTTACCCACCTGGGTGGACCAGCACTTACCCACCTGGGTGGACCAGCACTTACCCACCTGGGTGGACCAGCACTTACCCACCTGGGTGGACCAGCACTTACCCACCTGGGTGGACCAGCACTTACCCACCTGGGTGGACCAGCACTTACCCTGAAGCAGACGTCCATTTAATGTTTATAGCTTACAAGTGCATGTTTCAGTTTACACCATCAAAATAATCTTAAATGGTATTCATTCCTTTCAAAGATTATTGTATACTGCTTTATTATATCTTCTATTCAATATTTCAACATACAGAAAACCATACTTGGCCCAAGAGCATACAGAAATACAAACAAATTGCCTATACCGGTATAACAGCAGTTTCTGGCACATTGACTTTCTTAAATATAATTCATTCAATTTTCTTATTTTAAAGTTATTACATCAGAAATTGTGTTGTATTAAACTGATAACAACAGCGCTGCTCAACAGGACATTATATGCTCATTTGCATAGGTTTTTTACGTGAAAAGCATTTCCTAGCTTTCATATCAATATGGAGCCGTGTGGTTCCCGTGGAATAGGGCCACTGCAGATCCCTTCGGAGGGGTAGGCAGAGGGGTAGAATCCCCCAAATTCATGTTCATTTTATCATTTTTTGTTCATGTTCATTAAAGGTCTTCATCATGATCCCTGCATTGTTTCAGGTGCCATCTCGCTCACATCAAAAGAGCAGTGGCAGAAAAACAATAAACAGGGCTCCAGCGTAAATGGAGTTTCTACGATAGAATTTGCAGCAACTCTGCAGTTTTGGGTGAGAAGGCCCATTTTCCATATTTTATCTCGATGAACATGGAGGATGATGAGCCTGGCATGTTCATTCCTGTTAGGCGTCATATAATCTTTCATGTGTTGGTGTGCCTTAAAACCCAATTCAATTCAATTCAATTCATGTCAATATGACCTTGACTTTTGACCTACTGCCAAAACTGTGGTTTTTTTTGTATTTTTCGGTTAAACTAAAAGCACTATTTCTCAATCATATTTGCTACAATTGTTAGTCAAATATTTCATGAATAATAGCCAGGAAAGCATTTTTCATTATCAGGTCACAGTGACCTTGGCATTTGACCTACTAACCATAAAATCAATAGGGGTCTTGTAGCAAAATGGATACTATTTGTATAAAGTTCAAGATTACAGGTATAATAGCGCATCTCACAAGACGTTTTTTTATGATCAGTTACCTGTGACCTGTACCTTTGACCTACTAGCCCCAAAATAATGTTGAGTCATTGAGTCAGTCTGTAAAGTTCGGTAAAAAAAATCAAGATTGAGGTCGTAACAGTTACATGTTACAGTGGGGAAAGTGTTTCTCAGGATTGTGTCATTGTCAGGTCAATGTGACCTTGGAGACTTGCCGACCCAAAAAGCAACAGGCTTCCTCCTCTCACCAAGGACAATGCAACTATAAAGTTTGATGAGTGTGGTTGTTATATTTCCCGAATTATAGTATGGAATGTGTATGTCCATATGGTGTAATGGTGACCTTGACCTTTGATCTACTAACCCAAAAAGGCATGTACTTATGACGTTTCATGTGTGTGGGTGTAATGGTGTAATTGGCGTCAAAGTTATCAAACAGAATGGGTATTTCCAAATAAGGTCATGGTGTCCTTTGACCTACTGACCCAAAGGAAAACAGGGTCTCTCCTCTAACCAAGGGCAGTGTACCTTCGTATGAAGTTTCATGAGTATGGGGCATTATGGTTTCGAAGTCATTGTGCGGAATGAATTTTTACATATAAGCTCATGATGACCTTGACCTCTGACCTGACCCCAAAACAATAGTGTTCTTTCTTTTACCAAGGGCAATGTACTTAAAAAGTTTCATGAGTGTGGTTGTTATGGCTTTGAAGCTATGGAACATAATTTCCATTTAACATCACAGTGACCTCGACCTTTTGACCCAAAAAAAATAATATGTTCAACCTCTTACCAAGGACAATATAGCTATCAAAATCAACTGTTAACATCAACTGTCAATGCAAATGTCAACTCAACATCACCATCAACTGTCAACTTTAAATGTCAACATCAAATGTCAACTCAACATCACCATCAACTGTCAACTTTAAATGTCAACATCAAATGTCAACTCAACATCACCATCAACTGTCAACTTTAAATGTCAACATCAAATGTCAACTCAACATCACCATCAACTGTCAACTTTAAATGTCAACATCAAATGTCAACTCAACATCACCATCAACTGTCAACTTTAAATGTCAACATCAAATGTCAACTCAACATCACCATCAACTGTCAACTTTAAATGTCAACATCAAATGTCAGAGAGGGCTGGCGTGGCACAGTCGGTAGCGCGGCGGATTTGTAACCGGAGGCCCCGGGTTCAATCCTCCGTGGTGCCACTGAGTTCCGTCTGTGTGTTCTTGGGCAAGACACTTTCCCTTAGCCTCGTCCGTCGGATGGGGACGTAAACCGGGCGTTCTCGTGTATCGGTCTATCCTCCGAGCACGTTAAAGAACCATAGGAATCTATTCGATAATAAGAGTAGGGCAGGTTTCCGGATTCCTATGTATCCTTCCCCTCTCTCTGAGGCGGCTCTCAATAACCTATACTGTGTTGATGAGCCGTTAAAAAACATCCAATTCAATTCAAATGTCAACTCAACATCACCATCAACTGTCAACTTTAAATGTCAGCATCAAATGTCAACTCAACATCACCATCAACTGTCAACTTTAAATGTCAACATCAAATGTCAACTCAACATCACCATCAACTGTCAACTTTAAATGTCAACATCAAATGTCAACTCAACATCACCATCAACTGTCAACTTTAAATGTCAACATCAAATGTCAACTCAACATCACCATCAACTGTCAACTTTAAATGTCAACATCAAATGTCAACTCAACATCACCATCAACTGTCAACTTTAAATGTCAACATCAAATGTCAACTCAACATCACCATCAACTGTCAACTTTAAATGTCAACATCAAATGTCAACTCAACATCACCATCAACTGTCAACTTTAAATGTCAACATCAAATGTCAACTCAACATCACCATCAACTGTCAACTTTAAATGTCAACATCAAATGTCAACTCAACATCACCATCAACTGTCAACTTTAAATGTCAACATCAAATGTCAACTCAACATCACCATCAACTGTCAACTTTAAATGTCAACATCAAATGTCAACTCAACATCACCATCAACTGTCAACTTTAAATGTCAACATCAAATGTCAACTCAACATCACCATCAACTGTCAACTTTAAATGTCAACATCAAATGTCAACTCAACATCACCATCAACTGTCAACTTTAAATGTCAACATCAAATGTCAACTCAACATCACCATCAACTGTCAACTTTAAATGTCAACATCAAATGTCAACTCAACATCACCATCAACTGTCAACTTTAAATGTCAACATGAAATGTCAACTCAACATCACCATCAACTGTCAACTTTAAATGTCAATATCAAATGGCAAATCAACTGTCAACTCAACATTTACTATCAACATCACCTGTCAAGACCATGACCGTCCACAGTAATTGTCGACCATGACCGTTCGCATTAATTGTCAACCATGACTGTCTACAGTAATTGTCAACCATGAACCATGACTGTCTACAGTGATTGTCAACCATGACAGTCCCCAGTAACTGTCAAACATTGACCATCCACTGTAATTGTCAACCATGATTGTCCAGAGTAATTGTCAACCATGACTGTCCACAGTAATTGACCATCCACTGTAATTGTCAACCATGATTGTCCACAGAAATTGTCAACCATGACTGTCCACAGTAATTGTCAACCATGACTGTCTACAGTAATTGTCAACCATGACTGTCTACAGTAACTGTCAACCATGACCGTCCCAAGTAACTGTCAAACATTGACCGTCCACTGTAATTGTCACCCATGATTGTCCACAGTAATTCTCAACCATGATTGTCCACAGTAATTGTCAACCATGACTGTCCACAGTAATTGTCAACCATGAATGTCTACAGTAATTGTCAACCATGACTGTCTACATGAATGTCAAATGAGAATCTTTAAATAACATTAGGGGCACCACTTTGGTCAAATTGTCCTTCTTCAGGTATAGACATTTCCCAAATATTTGTATACCCTCACTTCACAAATGACCAATCATATTAAGCTAAATTCTTCACCCACTTTTTAATCTATTTTATTCACTCCTGTGATATCTCATGTCCCTAAAAAAATTTAGATTATATAAAATATTTATTTTTTTATTCACTGACATGGGTTCTCCACGCAGGGGTATCTGGATATCTGGGTTAACTACCCGCTTTAGAAAAAGTTACCTACCTCATTTATCAAGTTATACACTATTAAAATGAAAATAATTTACTGTCTAAGTACTCAAATATTTCAAATGGTATTTCATGCTTTTAAGAAAAAATCTGGACCATGTGTAATAGAAAATATTGACAAAGAAAGGATTTGAAGGCAGGAAATAGCTTTGTAATGCTGCCATACTGGAATTTCACAGGGTCATGCTTAAAATAAAATGTGTTTGCCATTTCCTCAACATTCCGGAACCAGGATTTCATAAGTAGATGTATATATATATATATATATATTGGTGGGGGGTTTAGATAGTCAAGTATTTATGAAATAAAAGAAGATATCCGACTTATACCCCCACTGAAGAACATGAGCAAAACATAACTTTAACCATAGACCTAATAACAAATAGATTGTTGCGTAAATTTCAAGTGGCACAGTTCGAAAATTTCACAAAATATTTCCCAACTTTAAACACACATATCGGGAAGAGTTTTATAGATACAAGTTTCATTCAAGCCAAATACTATCACAAATTTAATTTTCTTTCCAATGATAGTATTTTGTCTTCTCTTACATTGAGAGCAAAAAAGGAGTTTGAAACTTCGAGAGAAAAGCGAAAAACGATGACATTAAACATTTTTTTATACGATTTTCTTATTTTGAAAATAAACATAAATTATTATAATCCCATTTTGCTATTCACTGTGAATCTTTTGGATGTATTCTCATCAAAATCGGTGAATATAGGTGAGGTGAATATCAGTGAGAGAGAAGATAGAAGGAAAAGTTAAGGTGCCACTTGATATTTTGGTTACTTCATTGGTTAAGATAGGAAGTTTCCTATCTGTTTATTAATATGTCTGTGCTTTAACATTCTACTGAAAGCAGTCCTAAAACGTAAAACTTCCAACTATGTGAACTTGACCTTGTGGTCGCAGGTGATCAGAAGTAAGGCGGAATACTTCTGTATGACCTTTGTTAGCCTATTTTAAGCTTATGTATTTTACATCGATTGTAACGAAAGCTCTCTGAATTTATTTTAATCACTCTCAGTGTCGTCCTGGGTAGAAAATGCAGATAAAGTGTCTTGCTCAGTGACACAACACATACGGTCATGGCGGGAATCGAACCCACGACTTTCGGGGTCCAATCCTCTACCATTAGGCTACAGCGCTCCACTTACGACCTTAGTAATCAAAAAATAAAATATGAAAGTAATATATAAAAGCATTTTGAGAATATAAGCAAAAACGATGGATGGACGAAGGAACGATGGATGGACGAAGGAACGGTGGATGGACGAAGGAATGGTGGATGGACGAAGGAACGGTGGATGGACGAAGGAACGGTGGATGGACGAAGGAAAGATGGATGGACGAAGGAACGATGGATGGACGAAGGAACGATGGATGGACGAAGGATCGGATGAACAAGGCAAAAACAGTATAGCCCCCACCAATTTTGGCAGGGCCATAAACAATTTAACGATAGAAAAACAAGTTTTGATATAGAATAGCTATAAAATGTTTTGAGAATGTGAGTAGGAAGACAGTTAACCAACAATTGTTCACTGTTGGTCTAGCCATACATCCCCATTTCAATACAGTACATACATCTATTATATGCTCTACCTATTAACTTAAAGAAGTCATTTAAATGGATACACAGAAATCGTGAACTATTTATCAAACATTAAAAGTGGTATCTGGATGAATTTATCAACCTTTTAGCCTGCTAGGAATTTCTATATATTTAGACCATGCAATTTATGCTACAAAGGGGTGTTTTGGAGAAATGACTGATGAGCAGCCAGACATTGTAAACCCTGATCAGCCTGCGAGTAAAGGACACTGTAAACCCTGATCAGCGTGCGAGTCACTCGCAGGCTGATCTGGGTTTACAATGGACACAAAGGTTATTGTAGTCGCCTTAGGGATTAATCAGGTATCATTTTGACTTTAATTCTACATGGATATTAACTAATAGGCAATACTAGACGGGTGTTCCATGGAACATTTTTGTCCATTGGCATGTGCTTATTTCAGCAAAGACAAACTAACTTAGTTTAGTTTAAACATATTTATTTTACATCAATTGCGAAACAAGTTTTTGCAACTTAGATTAATCACTTTCGATGGCTACCTGGGTAGAACCAGTATTAAGCAATGTGGATTAATTATCTTGCTCAAGGATAAATAGTGTGGCCAAGGTGAGGATCGAACCCACGACCTTCGATCTGGAGTTCTAACTATAAAGCTTGAAGACAGGGGGTGCAATCCTTCATGATTTATGCAGAAGTTTTTTTTAAAGTGTTAAAGCTTATGAAAAGGGATATACCGAATCTGCAATGGATGATAAGAAAGAACTGTATAAAGTTTCATGACCGTAGGTCAATACTTTGCCAAGGTATAATAATGATCTAGGTTAAGGTTGGAGGTTAAAGATTATGAAAAGAGGCTCTGTCAAAATAAAAGTCAAAAGTTATTGGACATGTGTAACGACATTCCTAAAATGGGCAAGCTGAATATATGTACGAAGTTTCATAAGGCCATAAAAAATTAATTACCTGGTTCTCAGGCCCGCCCGCATGTCTTTTTTTGGTGTCGCATTGCCGATTTTATCTCAAAAGTAATAAAATAAAAAATTGGTATGCACTACCGAAAGTTCCGCATCCAAGTTTGTTCCGGTTTTTACATGCAACTACCTCAGGGGAATCCCCTTGTGGGTAGACTGGTACGCGGCCGACTATCTGCCGCTCTGCTCGCTAGCTTGTGAGTGTTGCAGTCATACGGGTACCAATCTAGGAGAGTCAGACGCTTGAGACGCTTGGAACTAGTAGGTGCTACAGAACAGGCAATTTATTCAAGCGTCTAATCGACAAAGTCTCACAACAACATGCAATAATGGCGGTGTCATCGAGTCGATTGAAGTTCATGCGTGATCTAATACAAATATACGGACTTATTGTGATTGAAAGAAGCATAAGTCGGGAAGAAATGATAAGGTAATGATCGACAATAGAGATGAGCTGATCCAAATGGTTATTGCACATGTATTTCAAGATATTTTGCATCAATACATGTATTGGAATTAAAGTTTGGATAAAAAAATAAATCGCCCGCGTGTCTGTTGACCACTGTAAAATTGTTAAAAAAATGCGCCCGCCCGCATCTCTTCTCAGAAAAAGTGGCCTGAGAACCAGTTAATTAATTTTTTGTGGCCTAAACGGAGGTCAAATACGTTTCAAGTTAGGGCCAGTTATGAGCTTGGTTAGGTTGCAGGTTAAAGCAAAATATGTTTTGCCTCCTTCCCTTGTATGCAAATGATGACTTAAACAGTCTTCGATTTAACCCACTAGCCCGAAGCCCGGGGCTAGTAAACCGTCATTCGGGCTAGTGAATTTTTTTTAATTTATGTAGTCGGGCTAAAGGAAAATGTATGGGTTTTCATAGAATATATAAGAATTCGGGCTAGTGACACAAACAATTTAATTCAAAGACTGCTTAAAGTACAATTTCCCACTATTTTAGTTCTGGCAACCATCAGACTGTTTAACTTTTTCTTAAGACTATCTAGACCTCAGCAGGAAGTTTCCTGAAAATCCTCCCAGTTGTTATTTGCTAGAAGTTATGTGAGAAAAATCGCTAACAGTCCGACAACTCTCAAAGTGAAATAAGATTTATTTTAAGGTACATTTCATTTGAATATCTTATAATAAAATAGCAAGTATTTTTAATCTAAGTCGGTAGTATCGAATGGATTTGTTCGTTTGGTTATTTAAGGTCATTTTTCAGCACATTTTAGACTGTACATGTATATGACGGTCAAACTTTTGTGGTGGAGGCAGACCACCCACTTATTCCTCGGTAGAACCAGTAATGCATACCTTCCGCCATCCGTAAGAATCGACACTTTCTCACAAATTGAGCTCCCATTGATGACAAAGATGCAAGGCATGAGACACTTAGAGATTCTTTTGTGTCAGCAATGCTACGTATACTATGTTGAAAAGTGTTAATTCCCAGTGGGTATAGAGCATGCACCGACTTCCCAATGTAATGTATCTGATTCCCTGCTTCAGTGTCACAATCAGTGATGAGGTATTATTAGTTTAAACTTATTTATTTTACATTGAACTCATTTAAATCACTCGATCTCGATGTCTTCCTAGGTAGAACCAGTACTAAGCAATGCAGATAAAAGGGTCTTGCTCAAGATCACAACACATTATGGTCATGGCGGGAATCAAACACACAACTTTTTCGATCATGGGTCCAAGGTATTCACTCATCCGCCCCCGTGTCCCTACACCCACCCAGCCAGACACATTTTTTTATCACAGGTTTTCCAGTTTTCACACATAATGATATCAAGACTATGTTAACACTGTCATCCATGTCATCGAAGGTGATCTGTAGAAGCCATTACCGTATAATCCCTAATAAACGCCCAAGGGGGCGTAACATTTTTGGAAAGAGGGGCGTTTATTTGAGACCAAAAATACATAATTTAACGTCTAAATCAGACATTATTTAATGATTTCCTTTACCATGAAA
Source organism: Cyrtodaria siliqua (assembly GCA_037043455.1). Taxonomy (NCBI): domain Eukaryota; kingdom Metazoa; phylum Mollusca; class Bivalvia; order Adapedonta; family Hiatellidae; genus Cyrtodaria; species Cyrtodaria siliqua. The sequence goes on along the minus strand of JAWPHD010022954.1, from coordinate 7,040 downwards.
ACCAAAAGTCTGCACTGTTAATCAATTAATGCATCTGATGTTAAGTTTTCTAGTAATCTTGTGTACTCCATTGTGAATGAGATTAACTTGAATCCTTTGGTAAAAAAATATTTCTGAAAAAATGGTGGGGGTGGGTGGGTGGGGGCGTTTATTAGGGGAGTGGGTTTATTAGGGATTATACATTAGGCTTGTTTCAAAATCAATGAAAAAAGTTTATACTTTCTATAAGTTTATTACAACTTAAAAAATCACTTACCTGTTTTTTCCGCAAAAATATCATTTTCTGAAAAAATGTCTACATTCTGAAATACAAGATTTATAAGTTTAAACAGAATGATCAATCAAACATAATGCATTTCACATTTTATCAATAAATGTTCACTGCCTGATTAATTTCTCATTAAAATTTAATAATAGGCAAATAGGCAACAACTTTTATATTCTCTCCCTTGGGTCTGCTTTCATTTTAATATTTCATAATCTACCATACATGTACATACTTCTATTTATATCTTATTAAGTAATTATAAACATTATTTATTGATCTTGACCCGAGAAAATAAACAAAATAGAAGATAATCCCGGTTTATTCAACTAAGCTGCATCAATAACTCAACAACAAACCACTAAAAGATATTGCTATAAAACCTAAGTATAAATGTGATATGCCAAAATTATAAAGTCAATTTAAGTGCGACAGACAAGCACTGATGCATGTATATAATTTGGGATAGCTAAATATTTTTTTGTACTTCAGATATTATGATAACCTGAGTATTAAATTAATATCTCATCGAATTTCCTATTTTCAACTGTCATGAAAGAATGAAGAAATGTGATCCCCTATAGTAGCAGAGGTAAGTCTGGGTGAACATTAGACTGGCATTAGTCCTTAATATTATAACATTTTAACTATAACCTATCATTATAAAATTTCCTTAGCACTCAAAGAGGCAAATATCTCCACTTATAACTTGTATAGTCTTATCTCAACATAAATTCAGCCATGGAGAGAAACAGAGCTTGAAATAAAATAATTTTTATGCAGAGTAGTATTTTATTTTTTAATTTGTCTAAATTTATTATTTATAGTCTAATTTATAGACCGATAACCAGTCAAGGTGAACATTTGCAGTGTGTTTGTGTTTTTTTCTGTCAAAAGTTAGCGATGATTTTGAGAAAGGCAAGTCCAGTAAGGAAACATGTATACATATACATGTATACTGAAAGTAAAAAGAAACACAACACGGGAATTTCCGCTATATATTGTATATATATACTGTACACTTAATTTCAAATATATCTGAAGGAAATCCAAAGATGTTTTGTAAAAAAAAAGTTGCAGTTAGATAGAGAAAGGACACAACTGTAACAAGAAATTCATAAATGTTGAAGTTCCTCTTTGAAAAATTGAGGCAGTTCAGTACTGTATTTAAAGTAAAGAGTTTACAAAATTTTGCATCCTAAGTTTTCTCACATGCTTGAGCCAAACGCGTACTCTGTCAATAATGAAACTTTGCAAGAATATGCTATTTGCTGTGTACGTGTTGTTTTAGTCTTTTTTCCGAAAGGAAAGATCTTATGTAGCCATGTACCATTCGATTAACAGCAGCATATGTACATACAGTATATAGCGGAAATTCTCGTGTCGCGTTTCTTTTTCCTTTCAGTATATGTGGCATGGAACAAGGAACAGTGATCTTCACTTTGGACCCGTTTGTCTTTCATTCTTTATGGCAATGACATTTACTAAAAACACGTTATTCATCTTCTAACCTACAGAAACACACAATTCACGTTTTCTATCAATCTGCCTATGGGATTATTATAAAGGCTGCAATAATTAAACAATACCTGGGTAGGTGCCGTCGCTACATTCGCCTCTTTAAACTTTCTCACATCAAATGACTCCACCTCATTCTGAAAAAGATAATAAATATCCATACAATAGTTACAAATTATGATTACCAAAAACTAAATTAGAATAAAAAACATTTCCAGAGGGTTGTATACATATATATATAAACTGTGTTTACCTACATTAGGACTTGTATGAATATCAGGGTTTCCCCCAGAAAATTATGAAGGCATGTTGTTCTGACATTACATTTACCAACTTGGGCTTGAAAAAAATAAAATAGTGCCTATTAAATGGTAAAATAACATACTAGCTTTTATGATTTTGGTGCAAAAGGAACCAGAATCACCATAGAAATGTTCTTCTTTTAAATCTGTTATTCATGAAAATTAAGAAAATCTTAAGGCATGTTGCTCTGATGAAGGCATGTTGTTTTTCCTTTCTTTTCCAGGAAGGCATGTTGCATGCGACATGCCTTATGATCCTGGGGGAAACTCTGAATATTATGATTATTATATAAATTTCCCTGTTAGTGTTTAAACCACCCTTTTCCCAAAATCTCACTCTTGTGATAACAAAATATCACCCATTTTACTTCGTACAAACTCGGTGAATTCCAGCTACGTTCGGAATAACATCTCATTTGTATTTCGATGGATCACTATAATTTGTTAGCTGGAAGTCTGCTGGACAGAAAATAGTGCACTTTTGCTATATGTTAGCCACATGTCCTGATGTAGGATTTGTGTTGCATGTGCGTTATTAGAAAATACATATGAAGGTTATATCTGCATTTTCACATAAATAAACGATAGAATAAGAGGTCAATGACCTTGAAGCTCTACTTATAGATTTTGATATAGCTTGATCAGCCATGGGAACCTGTGAAGTTTTATAAAAATAGGACCAGCACTTTTCAGAGAAGTAATCGCCACAAGTTTCTCCTATATAACTCTATGTAAACAAAGATGGCCATGTTTGACATCGAATAAAAAGAAATTAGTTTAGGACCAACTACATGTCATGCCAGTCATTTTAGTAAAGGTTCCACTTATGATTTTTGAGAAGTAGTGGCAACAAAATTGTATTTTTAAAAATCTATAGTTTAGGTGGCCATCTTGAATTACCGGCTGACCTGGATTTTACTTAGGACCAACTAGACATCAAGAGCAACATTCCTGTCAAGTTTCATGAAAATCCATCAAGGAGTTTCAGGAGTATTAAATTGCCACACGTTTTTCCAATATAATTCTCGGTAAACAAAGATAGCCTCTGGCAGCCATGTTTGATATCAAATCAAAATGAATTTTGTTTAGGACCCAAGTCATTTTAATAAGGTTCCAAATCAATACCACTTATGGTTTTTGAAAAGTTGTCGCCAAACTTCTATTTTTTTTAAATTTATTTTTTGGCTGTGGAGTCATCCTGAATTTCCAGTCAACCTGAATTTTTACTTCGGACCAACTAGACATCAAGAGCAACATTCCTGTGAAGTTTGATGACAAATTATCAAGTAGTTTCAGAGCAGTCGCCACTATATAACTCTACGTAAACAAAGATGGCCACTGGCGGCCATGTTTGACATCGAATTGAAATGAATTTTGGTTAGGACCAACTACATGTTGTGCCAGTAATCCTGGTAAAGGAGGTTTCAAATCAATATCACTTAGGGTTTTAGAGGAGTAGTCACCACAATACTCAATCTTTAAAACCTATTTTTAGCCGTGGCAGCCATCTTGAAAGTAAGGCCGACCTGAAATTTTGCTAGGATCAACTAGACATCAAGAGTAACATTCTTGTTAAGTTTCATGAAAATCTGTCGTGTGGTTTCAGAAGAGAAGTCGCTACAAGTTTTTACTATATAACTCTATGTAAACAAAGCTGGCCACTGGCATCCATGTTTAATGTTGAATCAAAATGATTTTTGACAAGGATCGACATCATATCATGTTGATGATTTTAGAAAAAGTCCCATATCAATATCGCTTACAGTTTTCAAGAAATAATTGCTACAAACTTGTCTTTTAAAAATCTGTTTTTAGCCGTGGCGGCCATCTTGAATTTCCGGCCTACCTGAAATCTTGCTAGGATCAATAGTAACTGGTATTAATAGTAGCTACGCTGATGGACGCCACCACCAAGTATGACGTTTCTAGGAAATCATCCCGACGTCAAGTTATTCTGACAAGTTGACGTTACTTGTAACTCCAGCTAAGTGTGGCCTGGCATTATCTTGTTGGAATAACGTGTCGTCTGATTTCCTAGAAATGGTAAAACGGTTGGCCATAGCCGGTATTAAAATGTGTGACTTGTTTTTACCCGTGCCACTTTAATTGAACACTATACACCATGTTTAGGAATTTTGAGACAATCAGTGTTGGCATTTGTTAACTAATATCCTTCAATTTCAAGATATATAATATTATAAAGGACTTAAAGAGGTTGATGCACTATTTTCAAACACGATTTATTTAAACGGGCCCTGAAAAATCCCAAAAAGCTGAAACAAATATCAAAATGCCATGAAAAATAAAGCAGATATGAACGATTGAAAATTTGCGAAAAACATAAATGCCATCTTGGAACGATGATGACGTCATCGCGCCTTTTTACTATAAATGGCATATAGACAAAAAACATTTTAAAGCAAAAAATCACTGCAAACTGATTAAAAACTAAATATGCACATGTAAAATATATAAATGTTATGCTTAATTTTCATTTGCAGTGATTTTGTGAGTGATTTTCTTTTCTTTAAAAAGACATTTTGTCACTATTCCATATATGGTAAAAAAGCGCGATGACGTCATCTTTTAAAGCTTGCCATCACCATTTATGTTTCTTTGCACATTTTCAATAGGTCATATCTCCTTTAATTTTCATGGCATTTTGATATTTCTTTTAAGCTTTTTTCAAGTTTTTTAGAGCCTTTTAAAATAAACCTCGTTTGAAAATAGTGCATCAACCCCTTTAAGCAATATAATTTAACACCCATATAATCTAAATGTGTGTTTCCATTGACCGCCAGTATAGATCGTCTCTGTTAAGATTGAAACTTTAAATCATACCAGTAATTAATACAATTAAATTAATTATTTATCTGAGGTTTGAATGCTTAACTACTGTTACTATATATCAATGCAACACAAGATACAGTAGTTTTGCTTTGAGCTCTCTAATATATTGCGATATCAATGGACAAATAAAGCGATTGCATTCGTAGACGTTTATACTTGCTTTATGACGTGTTTACCTTCGGTAGCTCAAATATTATCATTGGGAAAAAAAACAATGAAATTATAGATTAACTGAATTAAATATTAAACTCTATAAAATTTCATAAAGAGATTCTGAATAAACGACGAGGCAAAAACATTTAATGGCAGGTACTGAATAGCGTAATGAGAGATACATATATAAAAAATCGTTACAGCAAACGTAACAGTACGATGTTGATAAAATGCAATTTTAATACTTTATTATGTTTTGTTGGCTGTGAATAGAATTGCAACGTTTGTATAAATTGTACGAATACTTTGACTGTACTGTAAGTAATAACTGGCTAGTGCCTGATCAATCTAATGTCTGGCTTTGACATACGATCGAAGCCTTATTGTTCAGGACGCTTGTTTCAGCCAAAGGTTTTTCGGACTTTTGAGGCAAAATTCTACTTTAAACTAAATAAGTTGTATGTACGTCAGTGAAACAAAAAATGTCAGTGGTAAATAAAAATATCAAACTTTTCAAAATCGGTTGAGAAATAAAAATTTCATATGCGAAAGTTTTTTTTGATTTCTTTTTTTTTTTTTTTTTTAGAATTTGTATCCAAACATGTTTGTAATGTGTAGGCCAAATGTAAATTAAGACATCCTGAAAGTTTTATAGCAAACTGATTAGGCTAACAGAAGTTATTTGAGATTTATTAATATAAAGGAGTAAAGTTACATTAGGAAAAGCCCCCATCAAACTAGAAATGTGCCCATATGACATGGATGCCTCCACTATAACTTCACATATTACCAATCCTGTAATAAGGAAATTGTCTTTCTGACATTAATTTCATCATTTTTTACTATTCCAAGGGGCATAACTCTGGAATTACTGAGGCAATAGGGCCAATTATGGAGCTAGACCGAGACATTGTGCCCATATACATTTTGACGAAGTTTGGATAACAATTACCGGTAGGTACCCAAGTTATGAGTCCGACAACATTAATTTCATGAATTTTTATAATTTCAAGGGGCATAACTGTGAAATTACTGATGTGATGGGGCCCGATTATCGAACCTAGCCTGGGCTTATAATTGTTAATTAATATCCTTCAATTTGAAAATATGCTTTTATTACTATAAATGGAAATCCTTCACTTGATGGTAGACGTGCTTTCTTTTCACGAACGAGTGCACGCGAGTGAGTGAAAAGAACCATACGTCTACCACTCGTGAAGGATTTCCCTATATCGATCCCAGCAGTTTAATAATCTCTGTATTATTATAAATGACTTTAGCATTAAACTTAACACCAATATAATCGACTGGTGCATTCACTGAGCGTCAGTATGTTTGTATTTTGATGCGAATGGCAGGAGAGCCTGGAATGTTCATTTCCTATTGTGCCATATAAACTTGTACTTGTATTCTTTTAATTAACTCATCCACTCAAACCTCTCGACAAGGCACAATTATAAACAATTGTGTCGACAAAAAATATCAATAATTTTTATCCACTTTAGAATTATTTATTGATTTTGTTTATATTCTACGAAAATAAAAAGGTCTAAACACAAGGCAACATAATTTAACAATCCTTATATACCAATGGCATTCAATAAAAAATATTAACAATAAAAAGCTGCGATACATCAATAATCTAATCGAAGAAACGTGCGAGCTTATTAGACAGAAAATCACCTCCCATCGGTTTTATATTAACTTTATTGTACAAACAGAAACGTTTGATTGATTTCGTCAATTCACCTGACTTGAATTCACTATCGGTGTTTTAATTACAGGAGTTTTGATTAGATTTAATGGAATTGAGAGAAATCTATATATCAATACAATGTCCGCATGAAATCACTGACGAAACAATATGACATGATCTTAATCTTAATCTTAAACAAGAGGTCAATAACCTGAAGCTCTACTGATAGGTTTTTGATAGCTAGATCAGCAGTCCC
>JAWPHD010022953.1:0-23491 GCA_037043455.1 Cyrtodaria siliqua | reverse complement strand
TTAGTCAGCAGGTGTCATAATTATGTCTAATTGTGTTTTAAATGTTAGTCAGCAGGTGTCATAATTATGTCTAATCATGTTTTAAATGTTAGTCAGCAGGTGTCATAATTATGTCTGTGTTTTAAATGTTAGTCAGCAGGTGTCATAATTATGTCTGTGTTTTAAATGTTAGTCAGCAGGTGTCATAATTATGTCTGTGTTTTAATGTTAGTCAGCAGGTGTCATAATTATGTCTGTGTTTTAAATGTTAGTCAGCAGGTGTCATAATTATGTCTAATTGTGTTTTAAATGTTAGTCAGCAGGTGTCACAATTATGTCTGTGTTTTAAATGTTAGTCAGCAGGTGTCATAATTATGTCTGTGTTTTAAATGTTAGTCAGCAGGTGTCATAATTATGTCTAATTGTGTTTTAAATGTTAGTCAGCAGGTGTCACAATTATGTCTGTGTTTTAAATGTTAGTCAGCAGGTGTCATAATTATGTCTAATTGTGTTTTAAATGTTAGTCAGCAGGTGTCATAATTATGTCTGTGTTTTAATGTTAGTCAGCAGGTGTCATAATTATGTCTGTGTTTTAAATGTTAGTCAGCAGGTGTCATAATTATGTCTGTGTTTTAAATGTTAGTCAGCAGGTGTCATAATTATGTCTAATTGTGTTTTAAATGTTAGTCAGCAGGTGTCACAATTATGTCTGTGTTTTAAATGTTAGTCAGCAGGTGTCATAATTATGTCTAATTGTGTTTTAAATGTTAGTCAGCAGGTGTCATAATTATGTCTGTGTTTTAATGTTAGTCAGCAGGTGTCATAATTATGTCTGTGTTTTAAATGTTAGTCAGCAGGTGTCATAATTATGTCTAATTAACGAAGTGATGTCTGGCAGAGTGTAACATGGGACATACACACAATAAACATAATTATGTGGTATATGCAAATAGTTTTCTCATTGAAACCGGGAATGTGCAAATGACATGAAAAACAAACATGAATGTGATATCCTATTTTGATATAGCTGTAGGGCTGAGAAACCCAGGGAGACGGATGTTTTTCCTCCTTCATATGTAAGCTGTACCTTTATTTTGTGTCTCAATCTTATACATTTAATTTTTGAAAATTATTATTCATCCTGACTGGTTTTCTGCACCGGTTATAAAAGATGCAGTTTAGGCTTTCAGGTGAGAATATGACACTCCAATGGTTTGCAGTCGCTTTGCCATCACTTGATGATCTCACAGCACTATTGCCATCAATTACCTCACAGCACTATTGCTTTTAATGCCTTTACAGCAAAGTTGTTTTTAATGACCTCAAAGTACTTTCAATGATCTCTCAGCACTCTGCTTTCTTTGATCTCACATCACTATTGCTTCCAATTAACTCACAGCACTATTCCTTTCAATGACCTTTCAGCACTACTGAACTCATTGATCTAACATCATGTTGAAACAGAATAATTTCCAGATTCATAACCCTTCTTCTCGCCTTTTTTGTTTACAAAGAAGTATGCCAGGAATAACAAGTGCACCTATTGATTAACCAAGCTAGAGCTGCCATTCTCTTTAATCATTAACCCTATGAGAATTTCAGCGCTGCTGATTTTTTATTATTCACCGAAATGTTGCCTCAAATCTTAGAGACAAACAAGATACTTTAGAGGGGTGTGGATGCTAACATGGCCGCTTCTATGACTACAGAGACTTTAAAACTTCTAATTGGATTGGAATGAACCTTGACACAACAAAGAGGAAATGCAGTGTCTAAGAACCATAACTATATCCATTAATTTTTTTAGAGTTATTGCCCTTTGTAATTTTATACCTTATTCTTATTGTCTGGAGCATAACTTGAAGACTTCACACAATGATAGAGGGCAATGAGTGGAAGTAAAAAATACAAGCACCGTAACTCTTAGTCAAGCTTAATTTAACTTACATATATATAATGGACTGTTCTTTCTTTGGAGTAAGACCATTCCATTTATTTGACAAAGGGGTGTTTTGAAAAAATGACTGTCATCAGCAGTCGGACATTTTAAACCCTGATGCCTCGCAGGCTGATCTGGGTTTACAATGGACGCAAAGGCTATTATTATAAGTTGTGCTTAGTGGGTTAAGGGTTCAAACCAACTTAACCGGATTCTGTCAATCTGATGAGAAATAACCAGTACCATTTATGACTGTATTCTGCAAAAGAGTATCAGAGAGGATTTTCCTTGGTTTACTTAACAAGTTTGTCTCAACTGTTGGCTTAAAGGCACACACACCAATCTTGACATTTTTTATCTAGTGTTACAGTTAGCATCTCAATTTACAAAACTTACGTTGACTTTAAACCTGCTTGTATATAAATAGATAAATAAATGTTGTGAGTTTTCATTTTTACTTCTTATTTTACCGTAGTTTTAAATATATCTTGGTGCAATATAATCACCAGTTAGTCATATGTGAAAACAATTCGCCTCAAGATTGCCTTGTGTCTCTTTAATGGCTGGGCTGGATATAAACAGTTGAAAACTTATGTTAGATAACACACCCTGCATATTTCACAGCCCATTATCTATAAAATATTAAATATTATGTAGCCAGGCATCACAATCTTATTAAAAGGACCAAGTCTGATGATTACAGCTAAAGTATCAGCCCATTACAGCTTGTCTGGCCTTTGGTTAGCGGAGCTAAAGAAGAATTTCTCTCCCAGTGTAAATAAATCAGCAGGCAATTATATTTATCTTTTGGCAGTTTTCTATTTATATGATTGTTTAATTCGGTCCATTATTTCACATGAAAATGTTTTCCGTTTCTGACCTCTAAATACGACTTTCTTCTTACAAAATGATTTTTTTTTTGTGGGGAGGGGTTTTGTTCTCGATCATGCCATTTAAGATTGTGAAATATTAGCCAACATGATAAAGATATTTTCCTTTTAAAAACAATTTCAATGTCATGACTTTGAAATGATCTACTGACTTTTAGGCAATTTTGTGACTTGTCCATACAAGCAGTCAGATATCCAAGGGTATCAAGTCATTATTTGTTGAACTTAAATGGATGCAATGTTAATGAAGCAGAAAAATCAGCAGAAAATATCTGTCCCCACAGGGTTTGTCCACATTTCATTCAGCCAGATCCTGGTCCCTTCAGGGTATTTCTTCATTTACAGTGGTCTGCGAGATCAAGATCACCAGATTGTTACAGGGGCAGTAACTCTCCCTGGGGTATACGCAAATGCTATTATTTTAAAAAGTTGAAATTTTTCCCCACAAGGGGAACTTGGTAATTTTCAAAGACAGTACATTCGGACTTGTACTTTATGCCAAATTCCCAAGTGTGGAGGCAATTTAACAAAGTATTGTCAAATCTGAATGACAGAAACTAACACACCGCTCAACGTCAAAATTACACTACAAAACCGTTCATCAAAACTCTATCCAGGTGTTCAGGGCATATAATAATGTATATGAGCCGATTAAAAGTATAAGTTTATTCACAGTTTCCTAAAATATCAGTGATTGAACATGGGCCAAATGAATGAGCTGGTAACTTAATTCGACGCTCCAGTTTTGGGGTTTGGCCTGGCTGGTTGAAGCCGTTTATATTTTGTCTATAGAATTTGGATTTTCAAAATATTAAGTTATAATATTATAATACCTCATCCTCAGCAGGTTTAGAAACAGTGTATGTATCTGTTGAAAAAATTGCCAGTTGATGGCGGGATAGGAACTTTAAAGGACCTAACTAAAGGGCAGAATGTTTAATACAGGTGCATTTTACTTTAAAATGATACAATCAGGAACTCAGGATGGATATAGTCTCGTAAAGAAGGTGGTATCTCAATACTGGCAGTTGACTCGTATTGGAGGCATATCCTGTTAAATAGGGCTCAACCTCTCCTACCCCTATGCCATTCTTAGAGACTGTTGTTATACCAGTGCATTATTTATTATCTGTTTTAATGCATGAGCAGTAAAACGACAGTACTGATACCAGTTCGGAAAATATCAGTAAAATTGTAAACATCCAAGCTGCCTGAATAAAGATGCAAACCAAATGTGGTTTTACTAGCACATTTAGCGAAAGACAAGCTAATCAGCACTGGGTGGGGTAAATAAGCCTGCTGCAGATAGCTGTGCATTACCTTGATCTTGGTCTTCAGTTCTCTGGGCTCCCTATAGGAGCTTGCCCTTGGCCTGCCGGGGGGATACTGAACAAACTGTGACATCTTGCGTTTAAAATCCAAATAATCCAAGAAAAAAAATCTAGCAGAAAATTGTTCACTTCAAAATTATTTCACAACGAGTCAAACACTATAGCCCACACTTTCACTGTAGTAACTTTACACTCAATAAATGCTCTACTTTTGTTGGATCTTCACCAAAATATCAAAGGGTGAAAGCAAAATTATTGTAACAATGTATAAATAAAGAACACAATACAACAGTTTCCTGTGAAGACGATTTCATGTAAAGCTGCTGTTAGTTGTTCTATTTGTGTAAGAAGTAACAAACGATCTCCTGTAAAAAGCTTAAAATAATAAAGTTGTTCTCCTCCAAATAATGAAATTGTTCTCCAAATAATGAAATTGTTTTCGGCACTCTCAAACAAGTTTTCTAATTGCCAATTAAACCTAATTATGATATGATGTGTTTTGTTCCAGAATCAATGAACTGATTACCATTTTTAATGTCTTTTCAATTAAACCTAAAATGAAAGTGATATAAATGTGAAGCTGTAAGAGCTATATGATTACTGATTTTTACTGTATTTAATAAATGCTTTTCCCTTCAATTCGATACAAAACAGCAATAAAGCCTTCCATATATATTGCTTTTAAATCGCCTGTTTTCCTTGAAAATAATCCAATGCTTTTTATACAGAAACAATTATAACAAAATAATTATATTGTTATAATTTATTGTTTCAACTATCCAAGAAAAACTCGGCAAAATATATTTCGTAATATATAAATAGACCCAGTTTTAAATTTCACAGGTTAACACTCTCCATTAATTTGTACCTAACATGAGTGCAGAAATTTCATCCCATGTATATAGACAAAAGGCTATTAAATAAATGTAACCAGGAAATAAACTGTCATTAATTATCCAACTGATCAACCAGTCTTAACACAATCAACGAAACTTGGTTTAATTGACACAAATAGTGCTCGTTGACAAAACCTTTTGAATAAATTAATAAATCATCCCTGGAGTTGGCTGCGGCTGTAGACCGAGATTATGGCGATATCTACCCGGACTTGGAACACAAAACAACTCCATTATTTCATTCCATTCTGACAAACAGCGGATCTCTCCAATTTCCAAAGCAGATCTGATTAACTTGCATTGCCGAATTTATATGTCTTTTTATCGAGTTTCCCTACCGCGTTAAGTCGGCCAAATCACACAACTATGCACACTGATACTCGTACAACCAACCCACATGTATTAATATTTGGCAAGCTTTCTCGATAATGAATGTTACACATTTATTTAAACTTCCCTCTCAGTTAGATAATTAGGTTACCTACACGTAGCAATTCTTTATACCAGTTTGAACTAGTTTGGTGATTTTTATACTTTCTCCAAAACAAAATCACCAGTTCAATGCTTTTCAAACACTGCACTTATCTGTGACTGATCTGTGACTGATCTATTACTGAAGTGTACAACAGTAGGTTACTACAGGTCTGTATCAGTGGCTTGCCCCACTTGTACAATGTACCTGACCATACCTCCACAAGGTGTTATACTGTTACTGTCATGTATACATATAAACCACTCCAACCTGTACAACACACGATTTGGTTTTATTTCCTCGTAAAATTTATGTTAGACACACATAAACAGCTAAATCTGTTTGTCGGATAATTGAAGCAACTGTAATCCAGATGCACTATTTACATTCCCCCTCACACTCTCATAAAAAAACTTGTTTAATATTTTATTTTACAAGAATTTTTTTTAATAAAGATCGTAATAATTCTATCAAAATGAAGCCCAACTCCACACAGTCGAACTTAGAGAGCAGCAAATAGTCGACTACCATCGGACACTTACATCTCTTATCTGAACTGATCCACAGTGTAATCTACATTACAAAGTCAATAATTTTTTCTGATCTCGATCTTCATACAGGACATTAATTTATATTTATAATCATTTAGAGAGACTTTGTTCAGAGGGAAATTTGGTATACATGTCCTTAAAACGGTTTTGGATCACAGAGTACTCAATATTTTAAATATTTAACAAAATAGCTAAATATATAGTTTTGATCAATATCAATGACCTGCATTATTTGTCAGGAAACAATATACAGAAACAATCATTTGTGTAACCTTGATGACAGTTCTGTCTGCAGTTACATCACAAATTTATGTACCAGTAGAATCTTATGAAATGAATGAAGTCTATAACATACATTTATACAGCAAACAATAGTTAATGTTCACATAATTTAAACAAAAATTGCTGTATTATGTTTTCAACAATAAATTAATAGAGGCATTTGTTGGTTTTGTGCGAATGTCCAATTTATGTTCATCAATATGTGAGGAACTTAATATATTCATGAGTGGGCAGCATCAGGGATGATGATGATTTCTAAGGTTTAAAGTCCCTCTACCATATGAGTCCCCGGGAAGAATCCCCCGTTGGCTCGGCATTATGTCTGGACTATTGCGTGAGTGATTGTGTGTAGTGCTATGTATCTATCTACAGTCTACTTGAAGCAGATATAGTGCTGCCACACTGGAATACCACGCCGTAGTACGTGATACCCCACCCAGACACATTATTCTGACACCGGGTTGACCAGACGGTTTTTGACCAGACGTAGTACTACCCATTATTTGCTTGTCAGGCATGGGTTACAAGTAACTACTCCATTTTTAAAGTCTTTGGTATGACGCGGTCAGGGGACTCGAACCCACGACCTCCCGAATGCAAGGCAGACACTATAACCACTACACCACAATGCTTCGGTGAGCATCAGGGATTGATTTCCTCTCACTTAAGACTGCCATTCATGACAAACCCATTCAGGACAAACCATCATATAAACAGATCTCATAAATATATATTAAGGCACTAAAAATAGTTATACAATGAAACTAAAAATATTATTTATATAATAAATACAGCATCTTTCGAAAAGTGCTTTACTGTTTTTTATACCGCCACTGTGGAATGGACAAACAGTGTTACCCTTGTGCCCAGCCACTGTGGAATTGACATACAGTGTTACCCTTGTGCCCAGCCACTGTGGAATGGACATACAGTATTACCCTTGTGCCCAGCCACTGTGGAATGGACATACAGAGTTACCCTTGTGCCCAGCCACTGTGGAATGGACATACAGTGTTACCCTGGTGCCCAGCCACTGTGGAATGGACATACAGTGTTACCCTTGTGCATCTGCCACTGTGGAATGGACATATAGTGTTACCCTTGTGCCCAGCCACTGTGGAATGGACATATAGTGTTACCCTTATGCCCAGCCACTGTGGAATGGACATACAGTGTTACCCTTGTGCCCACCTCTGTGGAATGGACATACAGTGTTACCCTTGTGCCCAGCCCTGTGGAATGGACATACAGTGTTACCCTTGTGCGTCCGCCCATCTGTCTGTATGAAAAAATGCTTTACATTCAAGTTTTCCATTAAGTTCTTGTGACTGACAGTGCTAAAGCAGGGCATACGTGCTCCATGGACACATCTGTTCTAGCTGAATTTATTAAACAAGTTTGCAATACCTATAACATATGATGGCTTACTAGAGTGTCATTATTGTCTACTAGTTCAATAAATTGGCACAAATGTGAGATTCTATTTATTGAATAACTACTAACAACATCACCAAATCCTAAGGAAACGCATCTTATGATGCCATTGACGTTATAATTGGATACTAAGTGGATTATCGTAAATAAAGAAAATGTGTTTTTTCCTAGGTGGTAAGTTTTTGATAAAACAATTTCTACAATGCTTTTAAACAATAATGAATTAATATTTATTTTATCAAAGCCCTGCTATTATATGGTAATTAAAATGTCAGTTTTATACAGAACCATAACATGTTTTAGCGTTGATGTATAGTCCGTTGATGTATAATCCTGGCGCAGAAAACTACTTTTATCCAGCAGGCTTTTTCCCCTTACGCAAGATTGGGTTTGACCATGCTAGTGGGGTCCGGATTTTCTTTTTAAAATAAAGATGCCAAATTTTGCGTTTTGGCATATTTTGGTAGCAAAATGATGAACCAAAATTACACGGATTTTCTTATAGATTTTATTTTTACTACACATGAGTAAATTAGTTTCATGCCATGTCAGCTATGTTCAAATAATGTATAAAATACAGTAAAAAAAAGTTTTACATCTCAGATTTTCATTACGTAGCTGCGTATCTGCGTATAGGCAGGTACGCGCCTGTCCAGTTACTTCTTGTTGCCAAGCATATCTGCGTATAGGCAGGTACGCGCCTGTCCAGTTACTTCTTGTTGCCAAGCATATCTGCGTATAGGCAGGTACGCGCCTGTCCAGTTACTTCTTGTTGCCAACAGTAAAATTCCTTAATATAATGGAGCACAGTTTCGTTCTGTTTCACCAAATCGCATCAAAACACCACTTCCAATGTTATGAATCAATTTTTTTCCAGGCCATTCTGAGTATTGGGTTTCATGGCAGATCTGCAGCCCACACATATTAGGTTCCAACTGCATGGGCAGAATCAGACATGTGCACACATTCTTCACGCCCCCTATATTCTGAGAAATTATGAAAATTCATATGTAAATGACATTTTTTGTGTCTTTTTTTTGTTGTTGTTGTTGTTGTTGTTGACTGCTTTTATAAGCTCCCTTTTGCACTCTTGACTGCACAGGATGTTTGTTTGTTTGTTTGCTTGTTTGTTTGAATGCTGTTTTACGTCATTTTTAGCACATGTTGAGGCCGACCACACCATTTTTCCTGGGTAAAACCAGTACTGTACCTGCCGCCATCCCTAACAGGATGATAAACTATATATAGTTAGCCTATCATGAACATGTACAGGTTGATGATAAACTATGTATTGTTAGCCCATCATGAACATGTACAGGTTGATGATAAACTTTGTATCGTTAGCCCATCATGAACATGTACAGGTGGATGATAAACTATGTATCGTTAGCCCATCATGAACATGTACAGGTTGATGATAAACTACATATTATTAGCCCATCATGAACATGTACAGGTTGATGATAAACTACATATTGTTAGCCCATCATGAACATGTACAGGTTGATGATAAACTATGTATCGTTAGCCCATCATGAACATGTACAGGTTGATGATAAACTACATATTGTTAGCCCATCATGAACATGTACAGGTTGATGATAAACTATGTATCATTAGCCCATCATGAACATGTACAGGTTGATGATAAACTACATATTGTTAGCCCATCATGAACATGTACAGGTTGATGATAAACTACATATTGTTAGCCCATCATGAACATGTACAGGTTGATGATAAACTATGTATCGTTAGCCCATCATGAACATGTACAGGTTGATGATAAACTATGTATCGTTAGCCCATCATGAACATGTACAGGTTGATGATAAACTACATATCGTTAGCCCATCATGAACATGTACAGGTTGATGATAAACTATGTATCGTTAGCCCATCATGAACATGTACAGGTTGATGATAAACTACATATTGTTAGCCCATCATGAACATGTACAGGTTGATGATAAACTATGTATCGTTAGCCCATCATGAACATGTACAGGTTGATGATAAACTATGTATCGTTAGCCCATCATGAACATGTACAGGTTGATGATAAACTACATATTGTTAGCCCATCATGAACATGTACAGGTTGATGATAAACTATGTATCGTTAGCCCATCATGAACATGTACAGGTTGATGATAAACTATGTATCGTTAGCCCATCATGAACATGTACAGGTTGATGATAAACAATGTATCGTTAGCCCATCATCCACATGTACAGTTTGATGATAAACTATGTATTGTAAGCCCATCATGAACATGTACAGGTTGATGATAAACTATGATGATAAACTATGTATTGTTAGCCCATCATGAACATGTACAGGTTGATGATAAACTATGTATTGTTAGCCCATCATTAACATGTACAGGTTGATGATAAACTATGTAGCATTAGCCCATCATGAACATGTACAGGTTGATGATAAACTATGTATTGTTAGCCCATCATGAACATGTACAGGTTGATGATAAACTACATATTGTTAGCCCATCATTAACATGTACAGGTTGATGATAAACTATGTATCGTTAGCCCACCATGAACATGTTCAGGTTGATGATAAACTATGTATTGTTAGCCCATCATTAACATGTACAGGTTGATGATAAACTATGTATCGTTAGCCCATCATGAACATGTACAGGTTGATGATAAACTACATATTGTTAGCCCATCATTAACATGTACAGGTTGATGATAAACTATGTAGCATTAGCCCATCATGAACATGTACAGGTTGATGATAAACTACATATTGTTAGCCCATCATGAACATGTACAGGTTGATGATAAACTACATATCATTAGCCCATCATGAACATGTACAGGTTGATGATAAACTATGTATCGTTAGCCCATCATGAACATGTACAGGTTGATGATAAACTATGTATTGTTAGCCCATCATGAACATGTACAGGTTGATGATAAACTATATATCGTTAGCCTATCATTTACATGTACAGGTTATGAGCTGGCTTACCTAGAAGAACTATAAACAAATGTGACTCAATTCATTTTGTTTACCTGGATTAATTATCTAGTTGTCATCACACCATAAATTCCTAACAAACAATTATAGTCAAAACATATCAACATGTTATGACTATTACAATATTGGTATCACATGGACAGCTGACCTGGCCAATCTTGGGATCCCATAGATAGCTAAGGGAATGACCTCCATCATGCAGACATCAGAGTATAACAAGATCCATTAAACTGGACCATGCACTTATACTTGACTCACTGTGAAGATGTTTTCAAATCTATACAAGCTTCTGCATTGCTTATAAATAATCTTAACCTTAGAAGGGGCGCACATCATCTTTTAAAACTTGTGGCGTCCGGTTAGTTTTTGTAAATAACTTGTATATTAGCAAATCATTTAAAATTAAAAATTGTTGATTATTCATAATTTTGATAAAGCATCATCAAAATAAACTGACCAATCAGTGACCAGAAATCTGACAGACCTCTAACTTCCGGTAGGTGATAAACTCGGTCTTTATCCTTGCTGTTCAACCAAGTTTACTGTTAAAAATAAGGTATTTACAGTCTGACTATTTTAAAACCCAGCATATTTCATGCACATTTATGCAAATTAATTCAATATATTTCAAAACTGAATCTTGAAAATTATTATCTTTTTTACTCGGCCAAAGATTTTTCTTTTACTATAGAACTTAAGGATAAAAACCGAGTAACACAAATTTTATCACCTAGTGAAAATAAAGTAAAATCTCAACATTTTGGCAAATGAAAAATTATGAATAGTGTATAATGTAAATTAAATTAAAGCTATAATAGTAGATTAATGAAAAGAAGAGGCTAAGGAAAGTGTTTTGCCTAAGAAGGACAAACCAAATTAACCCAGTGGTGAATTAATAGCGTTAATGCTTTATAACTACTTCAAGAGTGGGTGTATTCGTCTGGAGAGGTCACTATTGTTGTTCCCATAGTTACACACCCAACAGGAGAGGTCACTATTGTTGTTCCTATAGTTACACACCCAACAGGAGAGGAAAACCTAGTTGAAAACTCTCCAAGCCAGCAAGCTTTAGGACCAAACGGATTCATTACGAATAGTTAAAATGGATGAAACATGAAACCTTAAATTGCATTTTCAGATTTATGTATGAAACTGAAACACATTCTGATGGTTATATTTTATTTTTAACACATTCTAACTGTCTGAGATCATTTTGACTTACATGTTTTTCATAGTAAACAAATGTGGCCTTTTATGGAACAATTATCACTAATTGAACATGTATCAGTACTAATAGTAAACAACTTTGGGCATTTTAGTTTTAAAGGGATGCACAACAGCAATCTTTTGGTGTGTTTTACACATATTCCATATTCATACATGAAACATACTAAACATCTACAAAAATCTCTTCTATTGTTATTTCTAAGTACCCTTAGTATTAAAGAACTGGACATTTATTTATATGACAATAAAATCTATTTTGTGTTTTAATATCAGCACTACTATGGCTGGTCCCACTACTATGGCTGGTCCCATCTGTCTAGCCATCAGATTGAATTGAATTGAATTGAATTTTATAGTCGCACCAACAGCTAAAGTCATATGGCGACTTTCCAGCTTCCACTGGTTGACGAAGACCCGCCTCTCTGGGCAAGTTTCGTGCAGAACCACCGACGTTCTGCAAGCCAGCTGGATAGCTTCCTTACATAAAGAGTCCTTGTCCCCTGAGGGATCGAACCCACAGCAGTGAGGGGCTGATGTAAACTTATCCTGTGTTTGACCCCTGGGGTCAGAGGTCAAGGTCAAAAAGTAAAAATCACCAAATAAAAATTAAAAGCCGCAGGAAAAATGGTAACCAATTTATATCTCCATGACAACTGTTTTTTCCATTAGTGTTTAAACCCTGTTACTCAATCTATTAATTTACATAAATGTGTATGGTGTACCAGCATTTAGCTTAAAATAATTAACAGGAAACATTAACGAATGCAATAAAACAGTTTAAGCAGCATTCAGTTTTCCAAAAGAAGGTTTAAAGTCACAAAGATATTGGATTAATAAATTGAAATCCTAATTTCAATTATTGATAACAACTTCAAGACTGCTGTGTGTGGTGTGTAATTTTAAAACTAGTTGGAGTGGAGCCACCAAGAACATTTTCTATTAACATAAATAAACAAAACCCAATAAAAGGTCAATGATAGTGACCTACTTGTTTAGTGGAGATTAATAAGTCACCATGATTAATACACTATAATTATGTATCTAGAACAACCTGCTTGAAGGCTTTATGATAGCTTTGGGTCACATCTTTGAACACTTGGGTTGTGATGTCTCGGTAGATAGCGAGTTAGTTCGAACACTTGGGTTGTGATGTCTCGGTAGATGGCGAGTTAGTTAGAACACTTGGGTTGTGATGTCTCGGTAGATGGCGAGTTAGTTAGAACACTTGGGTTGTGATGTCTCGGTAGATAGCGAGTTAGTTAGAACACTTGGGTTGTGATGTCTCGGTAGATGGCGAGTTAGTTTGAGCACTTGGGTCGTGGTGTCTCAGTAGATGGCGATTTAGTTTGAACACTTGGGTCGTGGTGTCTGGGTAGATAGCGAGTTAGTTTGAACACTTGGGTCGTGGTGTCTCGGTAGATGGCGAGTTAGTTTGAACACTTGGGTCGTGGTGTCTCGGTAGATGGCGATTTAGTTTAAACACTTAGGTCATGGTGTCTCGGTAGATGGCGAGTTAAATTGAACACTTGGGTCGTGGTGTCTCGGTAGATGGCGATTTAGTTTGAACACTTGGGTCATGGTGTCTCGGTAGATAGCAAGTTTGTTTGAACACTTGGGTTGTGATGTCTCGGTAGATGGCGAGTTAGTTTGAACACTTGGGTTGTGATGTCTCGGTAGATAGCGAGTTAGTTCGAACACTTGGGTTGTGATGTCTCGGTAGATGGCGAGTTAGTTAGAACACTTGGGTTGTGATGTCTCGGTAGATAGCGAGTTAGTTTGAACACTTGGCCCGTGGTGTCTCGGTAGATGGCGAGTTAGTTTGAACACTTGGGTCGTGGTGTCTCGGTAGATAGCGAGTTAGTTTGAACACTTGGGTCGTGGTGTCTCGGTAGATGGCGAGTTAGTTTGAACACTTGGGTCGTGGTGTCTCGGTAGATGGCGATTTAGTTTGAACACTTGGGTCATGGTGTCTCGGTAGATAGCAAGTTTGTTTGAACACTTGGGTTGTGATGTCTCGGTAGATGGCGAGTTAGTTTGAACACTTGGGTTGTGATGTCTCGGTAGATAGCGAGTTAGTTTGAACACTTGGGTCGTGGTGTCTCGGTAGATGGCGAGTTAGTTTGAACATCTGGGTCGTGGTGTCTCGGTAGATGGCGAGTTAGTTTGAACATCTGGGTCGTGGTGTCTCGGTAGATAGCGAGTTTGACTCTGAATCCAGAGCTCATGGGATAGAGTCTCACTCGCTGGCGTTATTTTGGTTTGTCCTTAGGCAAGACATTCCACACACCCACTCCCACCCCAACCCCACCCCCATCCTATGTATCATTCCCCTTTCCCATTTCTCTGGGGTGGCTCTAAATAACCTATAATGTGTTGTTCAGCCATTAAACAACATTCAATACAAATCAAATTTGGTGAAATTTACCTATTTTTTTAACAAAAATCAAGGGAAATAACTTTGTAGTGAAAACTGAAAAGTATGTATAGAATATACGGTAATTATTATTTTGAATGTAACTGGGCATTCAGGACCTATTTTGAGCCTTTGTATTTATGTGGGAGAGAATTTGTATTGGTAACTGTAAATCATTATTAGACATACAACTAGCTGCTTGAGGAAATTGTGTTATTCAATTTTGTATCAGATGATGAGGCCCGACCAAGAAAGCTTTAATTTGCATGACGTTATTCAATATTAATTAATGCTACACAAAGAAAAAGCTTTAATCGGGCCTTAATTATGTACCTGTCAGCTAAACCCAGGGAGCGTGCGTTCAATCCCAGCCAGGACCGAATTTGGGTTAATTACCGAAATATTTCATAAAAGTATTTCCTACCTTACCAGTCCTTCGGATGAGACTTTAAACCGAGGTCTGCTCGCTAAAATGCTTAGTGCAATACAGCGAGGATAAATAAACGCTTATACACACACCTGTCAGCTAGTCGGTCATGGTAGTATGTTAGCAGTATTCCATGCTTTTTCAATGACCAGGTTAGTAAGCATTGGGAAATAGGTTTTTGTTTGTTTGTATGGTGTCAAAACAAAATAAGGTTATATATGATGGTCGATTTTTTGTGGTGGAGGCAGATCACCCACTTTTCCTGAGTAGAACCAGTACTGTACACCTCCGTAAGAATCAACACTTCCTCACAACTCGAGCTCCCAGTGGGATTCGAACCCGCAGCGCAATGTCGTTAACCGCTCGGCCATGGAGACGCTTTTGGGATATAGGGTAACATAGTATAGCACATATAACTGAGCAAAATTAATTGTAAAAAGTGGGTCATTTATTAGGTTCATTCATTTTAGAATAGAAAATATCACAGAAAGGCCTGACAAACTGTGCCCCACCCAATTTACTGGAGGTGACCTGGAATTGGTGGCAATATACTTATACATGAGGAAAAAACCAACTCATAATGTGCTTCAGTTTTAAATAAGCCACATATTAAGGTCAGTTGAATTATTTAATTGGGTAACAGAGGACTGTGTAGTTTTGTTGTTAAAACATTAATTCATACCCGGTTCATATTGTCAGGTCCCCGCTTTAGGTGTATTAGTAGGTCTTATAAGGAAGTATAAATGCGAAGTTCTTCTCTATTATTACATAGTCATTTCACCACAAATATTCATTTCCACAATCAAACTATTTTTAATTAGAATTTATTAAGAATGCAATTTCATGTTTTAAATTAGAAGTGTATGATTCGAAAGATAAAACATAATGTCCAATGGCCTAAACTAACACTAAGATAAAACATTATGTCCAATGGCCTAAACTAACACTAAGATAAAACATTATGTCCAAAGGCCTAAACTAACACTAAGATAAACATTATGTCCAATGGCCTAAACTAACACTTCGATAAAACATTATGTCCAAAGGCCTAAACTAACACTAAGATAAACATTATGTCCAACGGCCTAAACTAACACTAAGATAAAACATTACGTCCAAAGGCCTAAACTAACACTAAGATAAACATTATGTCCAATGGCCTAAACTAACACTAAGATAAAACATTATGTCCAAAGGCCTAAACTAACACTAAGATAAACATTTTGTCCAATGGCCTAAACTAACACTAAGATAAAACATTATGTCCAAAGGCCTAAACTAACACTAAGATAAAACATTATGCCCAATGGCCTAAACTAACACTAAGATAAAACATTATGTCCAAAGGCCTAAACTAACACTAAGATAAAACATTATGTCCAATGGCCTAAACTAACACTAAGATAAAACATTACGTCCAAAGGCCTAAACTAACACTAAGATAAAACATTATGTCCAATGGCCTAAACTAACACTCTGATAAAACATTATGTCCAAAGGCCTAAACTAACACTAAGATAAAACACTATGTCCAATGGCCTAAACTAACACTAAGATAAAACATTATGCCCAAAGGCCTAAACTAACACTAAGATAAAACATTATGTCCAAAGGCCTAAACTAACTCTAAGATAAAACATTATGTCCAATGGCTTAAACTAACACTAAGATAAAACATTATGTCCTATGACCTAAACTAACACTAAGATAAAACATTATGTCCAATGACCTAAACTAACACTAAGATAAAACATTATGTCCAATGGCCTAAACTAACACTAAGATAAAAACATTATGTCCAATGGCCTAAACTAACACTAAGATAAAACATTATGTCCAATGGCCTAAACTAACACTCTGATAAAACATTATGTCCAAAGGCCTAAACTAACACTAAGATAAAACACTATGTCCAGTGGCCTAAACTAACACTAAGATAAAACATTATGCCCAAAGGCCTAAACTAACACTAAGATAAAACATTATGTCCAATGGCTTAAACTAACACTAAGATAAAACATTATGTCCTATGACCTAAACTAACACTAAGATAAAACATTATGTCCAATGGCTTAAACTAACACTAAGATAAAACATTATGTCCTATGACCTAAACTAACACTAAGATAAAAACATTATGTCCAATGGCCTAAACTAACACTAAGATAAAACATTATGTCCAAAGGCCTAAACTAACACTAAGATAAAACAGTTTGTCCAAAGGCCTAAACTAATATTCAAGAAACCAAAACCTTAGTGTTCTCTCCTAATGTTCTCTATGTTCCACATATGTTCTCCCTTCTGTCTAATTTTTAGCTCTGTGTACTGAGAATATAGCTCTGTATACTGAGAATATGTAACTAACCCAAAATGTTTACATTAACTAACCTAAAGTATTACATGTATATCATGTACCTTAAGCCTAAAATACAATTAAGACTAACCCTGTTGATTTATACCATCTCACATAATAGGTATATGTACTAAGGAGAGCCTCTTATCAGGAAAGTGTTCTGCATAGTATTATCTGATATAACTTACATCATTACACAACCTTAAAAACTTATGCAATATACATAAAGTAACCTGAAGTATTAGGCAATAGACCTAAAAAGATGCTGCCTTACTCAAGTGCCCTTAAGAACTTATGTAATTGACAGTTAACATCACTTAACATCTACTCTGCATCAAGGATTATCGACATAGTATATACTAGACAAATATGAATCACCAATACAATAACCGAAAATAAGCTATCCTCTACCAGCATGTGTTAACTAATACAAATTTGTACTAATTACTATCACCACTTAATTATCTACCAAAACTATAACATGTAGCCAAAATACTTCACACTAGCAGCATGTATAAGTCAGATCACAAAACATTCATTTATTTTAGCCTTGTAGCAGCATAATATGGAATATGGATTAATATTAATGATTTATCCACCAAAAACTAGTAGTCAACTAAACTATTGACAATAATTATATGGCTTCTGTTATGGGGCCTTGTTCAGTGCATGTTAAGTGCATATGTACTTGACACGATCATATTATGCATTTGGATTCACCCATTATTCTTCCAGATCGCTTCTTTAAACTCAAAACCAGTGCATGTCCTCTCGGCAGCTATTTTACGCTTGCGTAAAACTTTGCTTGTATTTATATATATAGCTGTGGTGCTGGGCTCCTGGATGATGATGTATTTATATATATAGCTGTGGTGCTGGGCTCCTGGATGATGATGTATTTATATATATAGCTGTGGTGCTGGGCTCCTGGATGATGATGTATTTATATATATAGCTGTGGTGCTGGGCTCCTGGATGATGATGTATTTATATATATAGCTGTGGTGCTGGGCTCCTGGATGATGATGTATTTATATATATAGCTGTGGTGCTGGGCTCCTGGATGATGATGTATTTATATATATAGCTGTGGTGCTGGGCTCCTGGATGATGATGTATTTATATATATAGCTGTGGTGCTGGGCTCCTGTATTTATATATATAGCTGTGGTGCTGGGCTCCTGGATGATGATGTATTTATATATATAGCTGTGGTGCTGGGCTCCTGGATGATGATGTATTTATATATATAGCTGTGGTGCTGGGCTCCTGTATTTATATATATAGCTGTGGTGCTGGGCTCCTGTATTTATATATATAGCTGTGGTGCTGGGCTCCTGGATGATGATGTATTTATATATATAGCTGTGGTGCTGGGCTCCTGGATGATGATGTATTTATATATATAGCTGTGGTGCTGGGCTCCTGGATGATGATGTATTTATATATATAGCTGTGGTGCTGGGCTCCTGGATGATGATGTATTTATATATATAGCTGTGGTGCTGGGCTCCTGGATGATGATGTATTTATATATATAGCTGTGGTTCTGGGCTCCTGGATGATGATGTATTTATATATATAGCTGTGGTGCTGGGCTCCTGGATGATGAAATAAAAAAGATTAAAAACCCGAAAACAACTCTGACGTCAGACTGGCATACAAAATATTTAAACAAGAATAACATGACCTTACTTTTTATCTATGTTGTTCAGCTTAAGATAAAACTTGTTTACACTTTCTGGTTTATCCTACAAATGGAAGGTCAAGGTCCTCGAAGAGCAATACAGACCATGAATCAGGCAGGCTTGTACAAGCATGGAATATTGGGCATTAATTCACATAATAACACTCCATTCAACAATAAATAAAAGTTTGTCTATTATTCTTGCTGTTGTTTGTGGATCTAGGGGTGGAATAACAGTTTTCAATCAATCAGTTTGGCCATTCTAGTGTTTCCTCAGAGGGTGATAAGATGAAGGATGAAGTCATCTCAGAGGGTGATAAGATGAAGGATGAAGTCATCTCAGAGGGTGATAAGATGAAGGATGAAGTCATCTCAGAGGGTGATAAGATGAAGGATGAAATTTTCAATCAGACATGCCTCTGCCAGGGAGGTAAACCCACCCGGGCAGACAGAGGGGAAGGATTGGCAGACAGAGAGCGGGGCAGACAGCGGGGCAGACAGAGAGAGGAGCAGACAGCGAGAGGGGCAGACAGAGAGAGGGACAGACAGAGAGAGGGGCAGACAGAGGGGTAGACAGAGGGACATACAGAGAGAGGGACAGGCAGACAGAGGGGCAGACAGAGGTATGTAGGTCTATTAAAGTGCAATGCTTTATCCACTGAGCTACCAAGGTCAAACTCAAACAACAATTCTTATAACAAATAGTTCTTAATATTCCTTAATACCGTATTTCCCCTAATAAGAGCATAATAAATGTCATCTTCAAAATATATTTTTCGATCCTTTATATCCAGATATTGCCCCCCACCACGCGCCCCCCTCCCCCACCCTTCCCCAATTTTTTTTTTCTACAAGAGCGCTAGGCATACCAACCTGCGTTAGGCATACCAATCGGACACTAGACATACCAACCGAGTGCTAGGCATACCAACCGGTTGCTAGGATATACCAACTGGCACTAGGCATACCAACTGGGTGCTAGGCATACCAACCGGCACTAGGCATACCAACTGGGTGCTAGGCATACCAACCGGGTACTAGGCATACCAACCGGGCGCTACTGTTAGAACAAATATGGTAGTTCCTGGTAACTGGATATCCTGTTGGAAATATTAATTACAAATAATGGAGCTGTTTCACCTGGTACAATTAGTTTATTGGTATTGGTTCCAAATGAAAATTGGTAATTCTTTATTTAATTGCCATTTTTAATTACTTTCTGTTTCCTGTTTGGGGGACAATTAATCTGAGCTAAACAGAGTCTGAAAGAGGTAAGGTTCCATATCAATATTGCCAGAGTCCACGGTAGCTTGGTAGCTCAGTGAATGAGGCCTTAGCTTTAGATCTACAGACCTCTGCCCTGCATGCCGGTTTGGTCCCTGGCGGAGACATGTCTGATGGGAAACTTCACCATTCATCTCATCACCCTCTGAGGTTGCTGTCCCAATATAACCTAATATGATCGGTAAACTGAACATAAAACCTCATTTAATTGCGGTTCGAGAGGCGCAGTGTTACCATTTTGAGTTACAAAATTTAAAAAGAATACAGTATTAAACAGAGAATACTAACAAAGGTCATTAATTATATGGCCAAATATTTTATGCAAGATACAAGATACAAAATGTTATTAACCAAGATTTTGTTAACAACATTTTTAAGTTAATTTCACTATATGCCACGTGTTATAGTGGGTCCATCCGGTTAAAACATGGTAGGCCATTTTGAGACAGTGACCGGGTAACCAGAGGGAGACCACCAAAGGGTGAACAAATACAGTGACCTGCAGCATGGTCATATCCACTGAACCTCAAACGTCCACT
Source organism: Cyrtodaria siliqua (assembly GCA_037043455.1). Lineage (NCBI taxonomy): Eukaryota > Metazoa > Mollusca > Bivalvia > Adapedonta > Hiatellidae > Cyrtodaria > Cyrtodaria siliqua. Next base: position 2,774 of record JAWPHD010022953.1, on the reverse strand, counting down.
TTTATGGACTATTTTTTCCAAGTAAACTCTAGAAAGAACAGGGAAAAAATGGAAAAACTTAAATTTTACTGAGAGCATGTAAAAGAAGACTGTCGGGGTTTTCCGGGAAATGTGAACCATTTCCAGGAATGAACCGCAAAACCCTAGAAAGTGTCCAGGACCAAGTATGGAATGTCAGGACTTATTATTTCAACATATTTCAACATGGCTGGGGGAAAAAGTTGTTTTGAAGATTTTTTAAAATTTGTAAATTTTTCGCGAGTTGGAATTATTTGCTAAAAGTTGGCAATATTGTATAACTGAAGTAGAAAATGTAACATACAAACTAATAAAATTAAGTTACGACAATTGTTATGGATAGATATGGGACAAGTACTCGAACACTCTGTTATCGAGTCGGGTGTTATCGAGTTGGGTAAAGCCTATACCGGGGTACAAAATGATAACTTGTGCCCAAAGATAAAACAACCAAAAATCATTTAATTGTTGTACATCAAAATTACTGCGCAGAATCAAGTTACAAATCTAAGGCAACATACATGGGCCTCATAAGTGGTGTAAAATCAGAACCGCTTAGTTTTATGACTGTGTCTGTTTTTTGTCTGTAAAAATAACAAGCTAAAGCATTTAATTGCAAAAGCGTACAGCTAAATCAATTCTTTATTTGGGATAAAGAACATCAATCAGATGGTTGCCCTGGCAACTAAAATAAATGCCTGATTTTTGGATAATCTTGAAGAAATGACATGACAATAATTGTCAGTGACCATTACTTTCATGAGTTTGAGTGTAAATCAAATTGTCAGTCAAGTTAAATTGCAAATAAAGTAGTAAATGCAGTGTTCAGTCTCCAGATGGAAGTCTGCAGTCAGAGCTGCGAGTTTATTAATAAAAGAGAGACTTACTGGCCTACTTTGTATGGTACTAACGCAAACATAGTATAATAAAACTCGAAGAATGCGCTCTCCAAGATCATATACCATTGTTTGTTCCAATGATGTTTTATGTCATTTTTAGTTCATGTTGGGTGATGTATGAATGTCGATTTTTTTTAATGTAATTTTTAGCACGTTAGGCCATAATTATATGATGGTCAAATTTTTTTTGTGGTAGAGGCAGGCCATCCAATTTTTCCTGGGTAAACCTAGTACTGTATACATCCCACACTTTCTCACTTTCTCACTTGACAAGTCAAGCTCCCAGTGGGATTAGAACCCACAGCGATGAGAGATGAGAAAGTTTTAGTCACAGAGTCTTTTAACTGTCCCAGCCACAGAGCACTTATTAAAGATGAATGTCCTGTGTAGTATAAATCAAATATCCACCTCGCCCATTGGCTAATAGTTCTATTCCTATTATTTCTTTCTTCAGATTATCTGGCAGCAGTTGCCAATTTATCATAAAGCAATCATACCATTTTAATTCATTAATTTCATTAACTTGTTACCGAGAGGGAAATCTTAAAACTAACAAAATTATGTAAGAGAAAGAAACCCCATACTAGGAGCGATTGGGTAATTATCAGTTGTTTTATGATTATTCTGTAATGCCTTGACATTTTAGAAGACACGATTAATTGTTTATCGGATCTGTTGAAACCAGTATTGGAAGAACAGTAACTCTTCAGATAATGTTTACTTTATTCTCAGATAAGACTGTATGAGTTATCTCCCATGTAAAATGAAATATCCTTACCACTCACTATATATTTTTTAACGTAATTTCTCAGCACATTTTAGGCTACGTATGACGGTTGATTTTAAGTGGTGGAGGCAAACCACCCATTTATTCCTGGGTAGAAGCAGTACTATATAACTCCTGCCATCCGTAGTCCGTAAGAATCAACATTTCTCAATGGGCGATGAAGAGTAATAGAACACAAACAAGCAATAATCGCAACATAATCATAGAACACAAACAAGCAATAATCGCAACATAATCCAACTTCTTGAAGGTTTCACTGTGTGAATAGTGTTTAATAATAAAACACAAGTGAGCAATAATCGAATATAAAACCTTTTATCAGGCTTAATCAAACTTTACAGTAGCACCCCTGAAGGTATGTTTCTATAAAAGTCAATATTCTCCATCTAAAACTACCACTAATTAGGGAATATCTCAGCAGGGAGGCATAATGCAGTTATGTGGTAATTTAACACTGACAACACACTAATTAGGGAATATCTGTCAGCAGGGAGGCAAAATGCAGTTATGTGGTAATTTAACACTGACAACAGTGTATTAAATCAATTTAGAATTGTTTTTGTTTAGAATTTGCTGTATCAAAAAGTCAAGAGACTCATTACTATGAGTAATGCAAACACTTAAAATATCCTTTTTTATGCAAAAAATAGAACTCACTGTGTTCTGAGAACACATTGACTGAGTGTCTCCTATATTATAAGGACTCACTGTGTTCTGAGAATATTATAAGGACTCACTGTGTTCTGAGAACAAACTGACTGAGTGTCTCCTATAATATAAGGACTCACTGTGTTCTGAGAACAAACTGACTGAGTGTCTCCTATATTATAAGGACTCCTGTGTTCTGAGAACAAACTAACTGAGTGTCTCCTGTATTATAAGGACTCACTGTGTTCTGAGAACAAACTGACTGAGTGTCTCCTATAATATAAGGACTCACTGTGTTCTGAGAACAAACTGACTGGGTGTCTCCTATATTATAAGGACTCACTGTGTTCTGAGAACAAACTGAATGTCTCCTATATAGGACCCACTGTGTTCTCAGAACACAATGAATTCCATGTTTTGAA
>JAWPHD010022952.1:0-23491 GCA_037043455.1 Cyrtodaria siliqua | reverse complement strand
GAACCAGTTCCTATGGTAATTACAGTATAAGAGCTGTAAATAACTTTTGACTGCAATGAGTGTTTACTCATATGATTATTTACTCAGATTCAAAATAAATGAGTCGGGGGGGGGGGGGGGGGGGGGGGGGGGGGGGCGGGCGCGCGGCGCGCGGGGCCAAAAAAAAAATAGGCATGTTTCCTATTGCATGCTCTAAAAAAAATATGGTCGGTAGGTAGGCATTTTCTTCTCTTTTTTTTTTTGGAGCAAGATATTGTGAAATTCTACATGTATTCCCATACAAGTTGATGATACAGCTGGAAGTTTCTCTGTGATGTCAGTTTACCTTGATATATTGTGATAAATTGCTGTTCAGAACAAATAAAAATATGTTTTTAGTTATTTTAGTTGTTTTTTTTTCATAAAAAGTTATAGGGTTGGCCACTTAAAATAGGGTCGTTTGTTTTTTTGGCCTTACAAGGATCAAGTTCAGAGTTAAAAAAAACATTTTTAAATAGTTCATGCTTCAAAATGGATGTTAAGTAAAAGGAAACCCTGTATGGCCTTTGTTCGTTACATTAGACCGATGTTTAGAACAGTTTTCATCATGTAAATATGAAATAACTTTTCCTCAGGACAGACCCATGTTTAGAACAATTTTCATCATGTAAATATGGAATAACTGTTCCACAGGACAATAATACATAAACATAATGCTCATGGTTTTTAAAAGTTAAAAAGTGTTTGTAGTAAGTTGATGAGTAATGATACTCAGAATTTAAAAAAAACTGAGAGTATTTGTTAAGTATCTCGCAGGCTAATCAGGGTTTACAATGCCCAGCTGCTGATCAGTGATTTCCCCCAAAACATCCCTTTGTCACGTTAATGGAATGGCTGTATCAGTATGCTACTGAAAATAGATTCTGTATCAATATCCTAGGCCACCATTAAAAAATTGTTTGTTTGCAGTTTCCGACCCATGGCTTTTAGGGGTGGGTCGGTAGGTAGGGATATATATATTTTTAAATATTTTTATTAACACATGCTCATCGACGGCATGCAAATATCGTGTGCTTCACAAGTATTATCCATGGATTTTTTTTTTTAAAAATGGTTTAGTTAAATATTAACAGAACATGCAAGAAAAAAGAAACAAAAAAACTTGAAAAAAAAATAAATTGTTTAGGTCGGCGGATTTGCCGTGTGTTGCAAACTGCAGACAAACAATATTTTAATTTAGGCCCTACTTAAAATAGAACAGAAATTCCTAATAATGCTCGCATTTACACCAATTTGCACGAGAACGTCGAGACGTTAAGTCAAACAAACAAATCAAGTACGGCGTAACAATGAACTTTAACTTGTAAGCTGTAGCTACGCCCCCAAATATAGTAAAATACGCCCATATCCCTTCTACGCTTTATCAAAAAATAAGGGGGCGTCCGTGGCCGAGTGGTTAACGTCTCTGACTTGAAATCACTTGCCACTCACCGCTGTAGGTTCGATCCCTCAGGGGCCTAGGAATCTTTATGTGAGGAAGCTATCCAGCTGGCTTGCGGAACGTCAGTGGTTCTACCCAGGTGCCCGCCCGTGCACGAAAATTGCTCGGAGGGGCACCTGGGGTCTTCCTCCACCAATGGAAGCTGGAAAGTCGCCGTATGACCTTAGCTGTTGGTGCGACTATAAAATCCAATTCAATCAATCAATCAAAAAATAAGCCTTGAAACATTTAGAAACCTTCTTTATTGCATACGTATGCAACATAAATGTAAATATTGTTAATCATATGTAGAATGTATATCTTACAAGGATCATTACTCTGGAAGGTTTGTATCGCCTCTCGTAGGTAAATGCCAGATTGACGGTCGCACTCGAGGCAGAACCTCTCGTGAGATCCTTGATCTGTCATTAACCTACTTGAGGTGATGCAAACTTCCAGAACACGTTACTCTAGTAATAATCCTATTGCAGTCCTAGTCCTTCATGTTTTATCATGTTTATAGGCACATTATTGCAGTCAAAGACATTGCCTTTGCTTATTATAAATTGGACTTACTTTAGTTTACAATAAGTGTGCATGATAACTTTCGATATGGGTTCGTCCCGATTTTTCACCATTATATATAGGTTAATCAATTCGTATTTGGATATGTGCAGTTCTTCCGCGTAATAATATTGCCTGATTTGGGGAGTGCAATATTTATAAGTTTATAAGTGGAAAAATATACGAAAGGAAACAGATGATTGCATGCTGATTTAACATAAATCAAAATGAAATTTAAATACTAGAATAAATAATTACAAAGACATTGATACATTGTAGCTGCCTTCGTACAAGAACTTTAATGGTTCCATTATGGAGTTGGCGGACAACAAATACTATGTTAATGGTGAGGTGTCCGTGGTAGATGACCAAACTGTAGAGATCACAGAGCTGCCCATCAGGACGTGGACACAGAACTACAAGGAGGAAGTCATCGAACCAATGCTTAATGGAACAGAGAAAGTGCCAGCAATGATAAAGTATGTCCTACCTACATCATTTCTTATTTACTTGGGTGATCAAACAAAAAGCAAAACTTGCTTAATGGAACAGGGTAAGTATCAGCAATATAATGTATACCCTACATACAGTGTATTAGGCAGAAATTCAAGACTTGGGTGTGCAATTTTGCAACCAGGATGTGTAAATAATTCGCTAACATGCTAAGAGGCAATTCGCGCCAAGTTGGTGTCTCTGGCAAATTATACCCACTCCGTGACCACCAAATATTGGCCGCGATTATTCAAAAACGGCCGTGCAAAAGATGTCTGCACGGTTGGCTGGCTAATACACTGCCTACATACATCATTTACTTGGGTAATCCATAAGAATTGTGACCTATATTATAAGCTGTTGCAAATCTTGTCAAGACCGATTTACTATGCAAGTTTCTAATTTAAAGACCTCGAAGGAAAACCATGTGATAATAAAAACAAAATATGCTCCAGCTTTAATTTATACTATGCCATAACTTAACAATTAAAACAACAAGCACTTGTGTATTTGCCACGCCAGATTTGTATGTTGGTATATGTTTATTCAGTGACTACAAGGAGTACCATACAGACACAACTGTAAAGTTTGTTGTCAAGATGTCTCCAGAGAAACTGGCCAAGGCTGAGGAAACGGGACTGCATAAAGTGTTCAAACTGCAGACGTCACTGACAACCAATACAATGGTTTGTACACACAATTAGTTATACTTGAAACATAAAAATTCTTTCTGAAATGTTACCACGCTTGAATATTTCACAAAAGTATAATATGATCCTATGATATATGTCTGAAAAAGGCCTATCTCTCCATATTTCAAATTATCTCTCTCGGAAAAGGGTTTAACCTGTCTCCATATTTCAAATTATCTCTTGGAAAAGGGTTTAACCTGTAACTTAACCTTGCTCTTTAGTTTTTAGTTGTCCGTGCTAAAGATTGAAACTTTAAACCAATGCTGCGCGGTATTATCGGTGTATTGTGATTACGGACCTCAAAGTAATATGTACCGTGATATTTTTTAGCATACCGTTTTTTACCGTTTTTCTCTACACGTTTTGATTATGAAAGTACATCGTAATCTGCGACTATGATCTACTCTTAACGTCGTGTTGTTCGCGTGTGTGTAATACAAGCGTAAATACACATTGAAAAGTGGGTACCATCATAGTTTAAAACAGAAGCACTCCCAATAATATCTGGTTTTCGATTATCGTAATGTGCACAAGTCAAGTTCTCCTGCAGCACAACACATTTGTTAACTCGCAAAGACATCAACTGATGTCAAATACTTTCATAACGGAAGGTAGACACTGTCAACATCGGAACTGCCGTGCGTAATGTTTCTCATTCACAAGCACAACCAGCATTGTATCATGTTATGTCTTCTGCATCAAAGTACACCAGTAAATCGGCAAAGTCTGTTGAAATTATCAATGCAGTTACACAAGAAAATATATTATGATGCGTATCGCAATATATCGCGATACGTTTTCTGGATGCGATACCAAGCACTACTTCTTTACACAGTCATCTTTGTATGATTTTACATTCTTTAATATTGGTTACCAATAATGTCGAATACAGACAAAAATGTTATACGATGGGCGCATATGCCATTTCATGCGGCACTCTTGCTGTTGCTTTTTGTTTTTAAGAAAATGAGCTAGACACTTTTCACTGTTCCTGTTCCTAGGGGCTGGCGTGGCGCAGTTGGTAGCGCGGCGGATTTGTAACCGGAGGCCCCGGGTTCAATCCTCCGTGGTGCCACTGAGTTCCGTCGGTGTGTTCTTGGGCAAGACACTTTACCTTAGCCTCGTCCGTCGGATGGGGACGTAAACCGGGCGGTCCCGTGTATCGGTCTATCCTCCGAGCACGTTAAAGAACCATAGGAGTCTATTCGATAATAAGAGTAGGGCAGGTTCCCGGATTCCTATGTATCCTTCCCCTCTCTCTGGGGCGGCTCTAAATAACCTATACTGTGTTGATGAGCCGTTAAACAACATTCAATTCAATTCACTGTTCCTGCAGGGGCCTATTGTTCTCCTTTCAAAAATGTCTTGTTCATATTTGACAGCAATTAATTTTTTGAATGTGATTCCTCTTCAGGTGTTGTTTGACCATGATGGCTGCATCAAGCGTTACAATAACGTGGAGGAAATATTGCGAGAATTCTTTGATCTGCGGGTGATAATGTACAAGAAGCGTAAGGACTACCTTGAGGGCATGTTGGCCGCAGAGTCGCTCAAGCTTGACAACATTGCACGATTTATCATGGAGAAAATCGAGGGCACAGTCACTATAGGTAGGTGTATGATCGTGAACATGGGGTTGATTATATCATTAGGCCTAAAAAAAATAATTGTGTGGTTCAGGTAACATGTTCAAAATTGGTAGGTAGGGTAGGTCGGATTTAATTGTTGTTTTGTTTTTTCGAAATGGACCAAAAAACGTCAGGGAAGATGCACTGAATTATTTACTATAATTACTGTGACTATATTGTTATTTTTTTTAATTTTTTTTAATTTTTTGAAATGGACCAAAAAAACGTCAGGGTCGGCGGGTATTCGTAGGTAGGGTCGGGTGACCCGAACCACACAATTTTTTTTTTTAGGCCTTACTATGGGAGGGCTATTCCATTTTAAACTTTCCTTTTTTTTTTAGATAGTAGAATTTTATATGCATGTATTCTCAATACTGTGGTGTCGCACAGTCAAGGTCATGCACTTTGAGGAGACTACTTCTCAAAAACCATAAGTGGAACCTTTATGACTGGCATGACATGTAGTTGGTCCTAAACAAAATTCTTTTGATTCGATGTCAAACATGGCCACCAGTGGCCATCTTTGTTTACATGAGTTATATAGGAGAAACTTGTGGCGATTACTTCTCTGAAAGTGCTGGTCCTAGCTTATGCCATGGTGCGGCGTCCGTCGACGTCTGTCCGTAAACTTTTATTTGTAGTGACTACTCTGAAACTACTAGATGGATATTCATGAAACTTTACAGAAATGTTGCACATGAAGTCTAGTTGATCCTAGCAAAATTTCATGTTGATGTGAAATCCAAGATGGCCGCCAAAGTTAAAAATAGATTTTTAAAATACAAGTTTGTAGCGACTACTTCTTGAAAACTCTAAGTGATATTGATATGGGACTTTTTCTAAAATGATCAGCATGACATGATGTTGGTCCTTGTCGAAAATCGTTTTGATTCGGCATTAAACATGGCTGCCAGCGGCCATCTTTGTTTACATAGAGTTATATAATGAAAACTTGTAGCGACTACTCCTCTGAAACTACTTGACGAATTTTCATGAAACTTTACAGGAATGTTGCTCTTGATGTCTAATTGATCCTAGCAAAATTCCAGGTCGGCCGGAAATTCAAGATGGCCGCCACGGCTAAAAATAATTTTTCAAAATACAAGTTTGTAGCGACTACTTCTTGAAAACAATAAGTGATATTGATATGGGACTTTTTCTAAGATGATCAGCATGACATGATGTTGGTCCTTGACAAAAATAAAACGATTTGACGTTAAACATGACTGCAGCTGCCATCTTTGTTTACATAGAATCATATAGTAAAAACTTGTAGCGACTACTCCTCTGAAACTACTTGACGGATTTTCATGAAACTTTACAGGAATGTTGCTCTTGATGTCTAATTGATCCTAGCAAAATTTCAGGTCGGTCGGAAATTCAAGATGGCCGCCACGGCTAAAAATCCTGAAATCAAAATCAATCAGTAGAGCTTCAAGGTCATTGACCTCTTGTTATAAAACTTCACAGTTCCCATGGCTGATCTAGCTATCAAATTCTATCAGTAGAGCTTCAACGTCATTGACCTTGTTTCATTTATTACTTGCTTCATTTATACTGTGAAGACATCGCAGTTTGTTGAGCACAGAAAAACTAGGTATAAGGACTGACCAATCAAATGGATTGTTTACTTAAATCTGATTAGGTACAGGGCTCCGGAAATATGGTTGCCCGACGCCCCGGGCAAGTGGAATTTGGGTGCGGGCAAGTGTCCTTCGCAAATCTGGTTGTCCGACACTTGCCCGACTGGACGTTTCCGATTTAGACAAAAAAATCAAACGAAAACTCGGCTTATCATAAAGTGTGCCGATTACGAACCAATCGCTTTCGCCGCGAGCGGTAATTAAGAAATCTCTCCCACTTTGACAGTTTGTCAAAACCTGATTGGCCGAGGAAAGTTTGAGGTGCCAATCAAAAATGTCCATGCGCCGATAGCATTAATAATATTCATCTCCCTATTTATACTGAAGTGTGTCCTCTACTAACATGATAAGACCATCCCAAAAATTAATCCAATTATAATCAAATTAATCCAATTATAATCGATAAAACGTAACCATTGTAAAGTTTGTAGACTTCTGTTATGCATTATTTTACGCGCAACATAAATCATATGTTTAGCCGAACTTTCGAATTATCTTTGAAGAGTATAACCGCACCAAGATTTTATGCAACGCATATTGTGTATTGACGCTGAATGTTATCGGAAAAGGTAATGAATACACACTGATCAGTCCGCCAAGTACTTATAGCTGTGTAAAAGGTGAAACGCGGGTCATTGGAAAATTGTAAACAAACAGCAATTTATAAACGCTTACGGCAAATACTGTACTATACACAAATAAAGTAGAAATTAATTACTGGCACTAATTAAGGAAGGTATGTGAATGCAGCGGGTTGCTTTATTGAAGTTATTTTGACACATATTATTAAACAAACTTTGTTTGCGAGTTTGTATTTTGTTTGGCACATTTGGTAACACGATTATCACTTTATTTGTGGCCTGGCGTTGACGATTAAAGCTGGGTAGGCATATGTTTTGTTTGCAGTTACTATAAAGGGAAACTTTTGAAAACACATTCACGAATGTTGATATAAAATTGATGATGTAATCAAAGGCGGTTTGGAAATGTGTGAAAGGGGTCATTGTTTCTTTTGATATTCATGAGTTATGGTAATTCATAGGAATCAGACGTATTGTAAACATAGTACAGTATCCCCATATGTAGGTCCCCGCATGTATATAAAAATATATTTTAATATACTAGTAGTGGATAGTCAATGTGGTTTATTACATGCATTTACAGTATGTCCGATTCCTGTGGGTAATTACATGATGCAGTATTTAATAAATGATCCTTCATTATTTCAACAATCTAACAAAAAAAGTTACAAATTAACCACGTCTCTATTACGTTCCTTGTAATGACAAAACCTAAACATGTGTCTAAAATTACTGAGGAAAATACACCTGGTGATCTTAGAAAAGTTGATTTGTGTGATTCTGGTGGTCAGTCTGACAGTGAACTTGGATTTAAGGATAGCAGTGATGGTGTTGATTTGTGTTCTCCCAGCCAATCTGAAAATGGATCTATTTCTCGTGATTCTCCAGTGAAATCCAGCCCTAAACGTAATCTATTACCCACCATGGATACGTCGGTGGCGCGCAGCGTCTAGAAAAGTTTGGTACGTTGACAAAGGCTTGATTTTGGGGCAAGTGACTTTTGAATTTGGGGCAAGTGACATTTTGGACAGGGCAAGTGGATTTTGAACAGGGCAAGTGGATTTTCAAAATATTTCCAGAGCCCTGAGGTAAAAGAGGAAGGAGATCAATAAACGGAACAGCAATTTACACTCGACAAAAATCGCAGTTGTATACACCTAATATTAGAGATTAATCAACACATTGTACGGGTCATTTCGAGCCACACCAGAGAGGTAGAAGATACATAAGAATCAGGGAATCATGCGCTGCAGGGAATCGTGCGCTACTTTTACTATCAAATACATTCCTATGGCTCGGTAACAAGCTTGCAGGTTAGACTCCAATATATGAGACCGCCTGGCGACCCACCTTCTTATTGTTCATAACGTTTTTGGGGAAGTTTTGTACAGTTTGTGTTGTTTTGTGTTCGTTTGGGGGACCTTTTATACAGTTGTATTGGATTTGTTTTCCAGAGAACAAGAAAAAGAAAGATTTGATTGCCATGTTGGTGAGGAGAGGCTATGATTCTGATCCAGTCAAAGCATGGAAGAATGCACAGAACAAGGGAAAGGTGAGTTACTGTCCTTCTAGGCTACGTAGTAATTGGTCGTTTGTATAAGAAAGAATTTAAAAATATTTTTCAACTTGTTAACCCATTTATAGATTATATTTTGAGCCGCTTCCAATTATTATAAACATATACTGGAAAAAATAAGTTTAGCAAGTCCTTATGTACATTTAGCTTAAAGAAATTGAATGCTATTTTATAATGCGAAGTATTATAAAACATTTGCATGACATAGGGTGATCTTGTCGTTCTCTAATTAGTTGTGATCCAGTGTAATCAGAGTTATCTCCCATTTATTTAAAACGGCGTATTTCATTTTAAAAAATACCAATATGATTACCACCCTTTAAATTGATTATAATATCTGTAAAGCAGGTAGATTAAAACATTTTTTTCCCCTCAGATATAGTTTCAAACACAATGCCCTGCATATATCGGCTAATTATGTTAATTATATTGTTGATGACCTCTGAAATGCATAGCCTAGAATATGCGCAAATGAATTTTCCATGCAATTTACTTGCTTAACTTGTTTTTATCAGTCAATAAGGTAATGAAACTACATAATAACTGCTTGGAAATTTCATGTCATACTCAAATTAATTTGCTGCAAGATTTTATTATGATGTAGATCTAGTTTACATACAACATTTATACTCCTATCATGCGATCAGAGCAAAGACGCCATAGTAAGTATTATATGTGGTACGTTTTGTATGACTGCCATAGTAAGTATTATATGTGGTACGTTTTGTATGACTGTTACAGAATTAAACTTTGACCTGCAGGGCAGGCGGCAAATGAATTCTGTTTCCTTTTATGTTGGTTGTGTGTACTTGTTAGCTCACCTGAGCCGAATGATCAGGGGTGAGCTATTGGGATCACTCTTCATCTGTCGTCCGTCCGTCCGGGCACATGTTCGCTACCTTACGTGGTAAGAAGTATGGCTTAACACAAGGACTTTCGTACAATTTATTCTGTATGTCGGATGCGGGCGGTCCCGTGTATCGGTCTATCCGCCAAGCACGTTAAAGAAACATAGGAATCTATTCGATAATAAGAGTAGGGCACGGTTCCCGGATTCCTATGTATCCTTCCCCTCTCTCTGGGGCGGCTCTAAATAACCTATACTATGTTGATGAGCCGTTAAAACAACATTCAATTCAATTATTTTAAGTCGTCTATTCTTTTCTTCATTATTCCACAAAGAGATATAATATATTGTTGGTGCAATATAATCAACAGTTAGTAATATGTAAAACCAATTTGCTTTGAACTATTCTAATAGTTAATTTTTATGATTTTAAGCGATAAATCAGGTTTTCTGGACAGCTGATATCTATTTATGGATTCAGGGTAGGAAAATTTATTACTCGACCTACTTAATATTTGAACTGTCAAATTGATAAATTGTTTAAGAATTTATCTGAATTTCTACTCGGAATCACCGTGCCCAGGGATGGAAACTAACTTTTAAAACTTGGTTGCCCAAACGGGCAACCATCTTCTGGATTTTGGTTGCCCAGCTGAAAATTTATGAGCCCAGATTTTCTGGATTTTTCTTTTCGACACACTAACAAACACATTAACAAACATAATTTTAACAAATTTACTTTATTTAGGCCAAACAAAAAAATAGGTGTGTTTCCTATTGCAAGCTCTAGGGTCAGTAGGTAGGCATATTTATATTCTATAGTTCACTAGTCTGATCATGGCCATTACAGTTACTCTGGCATGGTATATATTTCACCCTTTTCCTGTGAAAAATTCCCCTCTTAAAAAAAATAAAATATATATATATATAAATATTAGAAAATGTTAAACTACAATACAGGAAAACAGCATACTTTTTGCAATTCCCCTTCCTGAAGGCCCTGGCCCCAGTCACCTAAAAGCTGACTAGTGCCCTTAAAGATTCCCCCGTGAAAGTGTTATTTGTATAACATCAAATACCGTAACGTTCGCGCTCCGTGAAATTAGAACGGGAGCCGCATTTTAGAATGGCCCAAAACGGAAATGCGTCAATTTCCCAATATCCGGTTGACTTAAATAGCATTTTATCGTTGAATAAACAGAGTTGCGACTATTTACTGAATTTAATTGCTTAATAAACTGTGTAAGAAATATTTTCTTTGTTATTGTTTTCTACTGAAATGTTATTCGTCCCGCATTGACAAATAATGCTGAGGAAATCGACTTTAGCTTGTCGAAAAAGCTAGTCGCCCGGGCGGACTACCGACTTATGAAATCTACTCGCCCAGCTTGAAATTTAGTCGTCCCGGGCGAACGGGCAACCGTTAGTTTCCATCCCTGCGTGCCCTGCTGGCTTGGATTAAGTACACGGGCAGACAACCTGTGTATAATTTGTATGTGCTTCTATTACAATCAGACCTTGGATGGGAGGGCAGTGAGTATAGTGCATGATGCATTTGGCTTTGTTGTCAAAAGTTCTATATAATAAACCCCACCCAGCAGTCGGTTTACACTTGTAATATATGTCGTCAGCATCATCATTAGGAGTGTAGTTCACGATGTCATGATTCATTCATCATGATGAATTTGGTTTTGTTGCTGTATATGTCAAAATTTCTGCATCATAAAACCCATCGTGCAGTCGGTTTTCCTTTGTAATCTGTGTCGTCAACATCATCATTATGAGTGTAGTGTAGTGAACTGTGGTCCCCATGTCATGATTCATTCGACATAGTTTACTTGTATTGACCTGACTGTCAGCATGTGGTCGTAATGTTTCATATTTTCATCATAGTTCAACATATGAATGTGAAAGTCATTGTATTGTCGGTTTTAGTGATTTTGAAAAACAAATTATTTTTAGCTCAGCTGAAGTTTCAGAAGTGAGCTATTTGGATCACTTTTCGTCTGTTGTCTGTCTGTCGTTAACTTTTGCTTCTGAGATACTCTTCCCATTTTTTGACTACCGTAAGCTTCATGTTGATGATACTTTGAACACGTTTTGTTTAAATAATCCCCTTGTGGTTGCCGGGGTAGAATACAACCAATGCAAATCCCGCAAGAGGCAGAGGGGTAGGACCTACCCCCTTGTATGACAGATTTTATTACTTGTAGGACAGATGTTATTACTTGTAGGACAGATGCTATTACATGTAGGACATAAGATGATGTAACTTGTAGGACAGACGATATAACTTGTATGACAGACGATATTACTTGTAGGTCAGATGTTATTACTTGTAGGACAGATGTTATTACTTGTAGAACAGATGATATAACTTGTATGACAGATGTTATTACTTGTAGGTCAGATGATATTACTTGTATGACAGAAGTTATTACTTGTAGGACAGATGTTATTACTTGTAGAACAGATGTTATTACTTGTAGAACAGATGATATAACTTGTATGACAGATGTTATTACTTGTAGGACAGATGATATAACTTGTAGAACAGATGATATAACTTGTATGACAGATGTTATTACTTGTATGACAGATGATATAACTTGTAGGACAGATGATATAACTTGTATGTCAGATGTTATTACTTGTAGGACAGATGATATTACTTGTAGAACAGATGATATTACTTGTATGTCAGATGTTATTACTTGTAGGACAGATGATATTACTTGTAGAACAGATGATATTACTTGTAGGTCAGATGATATTACTTGTAGGACAGATGTTATTACTTGTAGGACAGATGTTATTACTTGTAGAACAGATGTTATTACTTGTAGAACAGATGATATAACTTGTATGACAGATGTTATTACTTGTAGGACAGATGATATAACTTGTAGAACAGATGATATAACTTGTATGACAGATGTTATTACTTGTATGACAGATGATATAACTTGTAGGACAGATGATATAACTTGTATGTCAGATGTTATTACTTGTAGGACAGATGATATTACTTGTAGAACAGATGATATAACTTGTATGTCAGATGTTATTACTTGTAGGACAGATGATATTACTTGTAGAACAGATGATATAACTTGTATGACAGATGTTATTACTTGTATGACAGATGATATAACTTGTAGGACAGATGATATAACTTGTATGTCAGATGTTATTACTTGTAGGACAGATGATATTACTTGTAGAACAGATGATATTACTTGTAGAACAGATGATATTACTTGTAGGACAGATGATATTACTTGTAGGACAGATGATATTACTTGTAGGACAGATGATATTACTTGTAGGGCAGATGTTATTACTTGTAGGACGGATGATATTACTTGTAGGACGGATGATATTACTTGTAGGACGGATGATATTACTTGTAGGGCAGATGATATTACTTGTAGGGCAGATGATATTACTTGTAGGACGGATGATATTACTTGTAGGGCAGATGATATTACTTGTAGGACGGATGATATTACTTGTAGGGCAGATGTTATTACTTGTAGGACGGATGATATTACTTGTAGGACGGATGTTATTACTTGTAGGACAGATGATATTACTTGTAGAACAGATGATATTACTTGTAGGACAGATGATATTACTTGTAGGACAGATTGTATTACTTGTAGGACGGATGATATTACTTGTAGAACAGATGATATTACTTGTAGGACGGATGATATTACTTGTAGATCAGATGATATTACTTGAAGGACAGATGATATTACTTGTAGGACGGATGATATTACTTGTAGGACGGATGATATTACTTGTAGGACGGATGATATTACTTGTAGGACGGATGATATTACTTGTAGGACGGATGATATTACTTGTAGGACAGATGATATTACTTGTAGATCAGATGTTATTACTTGTAGGACAGATGATATTACTTGTAGAACAGATGATATTACTTGTAGGACGGATGATATTACTTGTAGATCAGATGATATTACTTGTAGGACAGATGATATTACTTGTAGGACGGATGATATTACTTGTAGGACGGATGATATTACTTGTAGGACGGATGATATTACTTGTAGGACGGATGATATTACTTGTAGGGCAGATGTTATTACTTGTAGGACGGATGATATTACTTGTAGGGCAGATGATATTACTTGTAGGACGGATGATATTACTTGTATGACAGATGTTATTACTTGTAGGAAGGATGATATTACTTGTAGGGCAGATGTTATTACTTGTAGGACGGATGATATTACTTGTAGGGCAGATGATATTACTTGTAGGGCAGATGATATTACTTGTATGACAGATGTTATTACTTGTAGGACGGATGTTATTACTTGTAGGACGGATGATATTACTTGTAGGACAGATGATATAACTTGTAGGACAGATGTTATTACTTGTATGACAGATGATATTACTTGTATGACAGATGATATTACTTGTATGACAGATGATATTACTTGTATGACAGATGATATTACTTGTAGGACAGATGATATAACTTGTATGACAGATGTTATTACTTGTATGACAGATGTTATTACTTGTATGACAGATGATATTACTTGTATGACAGATGTTATTACTTGTAGGACAGATGATATTACTTGTAGGGCAGATGATATTACTTGTAGGACGGATGATATTACTTGTATGACAGATGTTATTACTTGTAGGAAGGATGATATTACTTGTAGGGCAGATGTTATTACTTGTAGGGCAGATGTTATTACTTGTAGGACGGATGATATTACTTGTTGGGCAGATGATATTACTTGTAGGGCAGATGATATTACTTGTAGGGCAGATGATATTACTTGTATGACAGATGTTATTACTTGTAGGACGGATGTTATTACTTGTAGGACGGATGATATTACTTGTAGGACAGATGATATAACTTGTAGGACAGATGTTATTACTTGTATGACAGATGATATTACTTGTATGACAGATGATATTACTTGTATGACAGATGATATTACTTGTATGACAGATGATATTACTTGTAGGACAGATGATATAACTTGTATGACAGATGTTATTACTTGTATGACAGATGTTATTACTTGTATGACAGATGATATTACTTGTATGACAGATGTTATTACTTGTATGACAGATGATATTACTTGTAGGACGGATGATATTACTTGTAGGCAGATGATATTACTTATAGGGCAGATGTTATTACTTGTAGGACAGATGATATTACTTGTAGGGCAGACGTTATTACTTGTAGAACAGATGATATAACTTGTAGGACAGATGATATTACTTGTAGGGCAGATGATATTACTTGTAGGACAGATGTTATTACTTGTATGACAGATGATATTACTTGTATGACAGATGTTATTACTTGTATGACAGATGATATTACTTGTATGACAGATGATATTACTTGTAGGACGGATGATATTACTTATAGGGCAGATGTTATTACTTGTAGGACAGATGATATTACTTATAGGGCAGATGTTATTACTTGTAGGACAGATGATATTACTTGTAGGGCAGACGTTATTACTTGTAGAACAGATGATATAACTTGTAGGACAGATGATATTACTTGTAGGGCAGATGATATTACTTGTAGGACAGATGTTATTACTTGTAGGACAGATGATATAACTTGTAGGACAGATGTTATTACTTGTAGGGCAGATGATATTACTTGTAGGACGGATGATATTACTTGTAGGGCAGATGATATTACTTGTAGGACGGATGATATTACTTGTAGGACAGATGTTATTACTTGTAGGACAGATGTTATTACTTGTAGGACAGATGATATTACTTGTAGGACAGATGTTATTACTTGTAGGACAGATGTTATTACTTGTAGGACAGATGTTATTACTTGTAGGACGGATGTTATTACTTGTAGGATGGATGATATTACTTGTAGGGCAGATGTTATTACTTGTAGGGCAGATGATATTACTTGTAGAACAGATGATATAACTTGTATGACAGAAGTTATTACTTGTAGAACAGATGATATAACTTGTATGACAGATGTTATTACTTGTATGACAGATGATATTACTTGTATGACAGATGATATTACTTGTATGACAGATGATATAACTTGTATGACAGATGATATAACTTGTATGACAGATGTTATTACTTGTATGACAGATGTTATTACTTGTAGGACAGATGATATTACTTGTATGACAGATGATATTACTTGTATGACAGATGTTATTACTTGTATGACAGAAGTTATTACTTGTATGACAGATGTTATTACTTGTAGGACAGATGATATTACTTGTATGACAGATGTTATTACTTGTATGACAGAAGTTATTACTTGTATGACAGATGTTATTACTTGTAGGACAGATGATATTACTTGTATGACAGATGATATTACTTGTATGACAGATGTTATTACTTGTATGACAGATGTTATTACTTGTAGGACAGATGATATTACTTGTATGACAGATGTTATTACTTGTATGACAGATGATATTACTTGTAGGACAGATGATATTACTTGTATGACAGATGTTATTACTTGTATGACAGATGATATTACTTGTATGACAGATGATATTACTTGTATGACAGATGATATTACTTGTATGACAGATGATATTACTTGTATGACAGATGTTATTACTTGTAGGACAGATGATATTACTTGCATGACAGATGTTATTACTTGTAGGACAGATGATATTACTTGTATGACAGATGTTATTACTTGTATGACAGATGATATTACTTGTATGACAGATGTTATTACTTGTAGGACAGATGATATTACTTGTATGACAGATGTTATTACTTGTATGACAGATGATATTACTTGTATGACAGATGTTATTACTTGTATGACAGATGTTATTACTTGTATGACAGATGATATTACTTGTATGACAGATGTTATTACTTGTATGACAGATGTTATTACTTGCATGACAGATGATATTACTTGTATGACAGATGATATTACTTGTATGACAGATGATATTACTTGTATGACAGATGTTATTACTTGTATGACAGATGATAGCTGATGATCTGAATGACAAGGAGGATGAAGAGGACGAGTCCGGTCCCGACTACAACTACATCCTCAATCTGCCCCTCTGGAGTCTCACCATGGAGCGTAAGGACGATTTTCTGGGCAAGCGCGATGCCAAAGCCAAGGAACTGATGGACCTACGCCGCAAGTCGCCCACTAACCTCTGGATAGACGACCTGGAACAGTTACTAGCTGAACTTGATGTAAGTCCTATATTGATCACTTGAGAATAGGTAAAACGACAACGGTCGCAAGTCACCGCTATCGTTGATTTATTATAGCCGAAGTATTTTTATTTTCAACCTTAACAGAGATGGTATAGACTTTGTGTCAGTGTAAGTACATACTGTTACCGCCTGATTTGCATTAAATCACCCGATGTACCAAGGCGTTAATTGAAGCAGCTGAATAGAAATAGTTTGCTTGATAAAAAAGGTATGCAAATATTTATTTGGCATAGTAAGGCCTAACAAAAAAACGAGTGTTTCCGGTTTCCCGACCGACCCTACTTTTTCACTGCCGACCCTAAATATTTTTAGCGAAAAAAAAAATAAAAAAAATAAAAAAATATTACAAACAACAAATATTTTTATTCAAATGATAATTTTATTAGCCAGAGTAGATAAACATCTAATCTGGATCCAAACTGTTTGCAAAGGTTATCAAGAAGTTGCCTTAGTACAAAAATGGCAAAATATATGCGAACAATATATATAAAACAAATATCTAAAAAAAAAACTTTTTCCTACCTACCTACCCTAACTTTTTGAAAGGGTGAAACCAGAAACACACATTATTTTTTTTTAGGCCTAAGGTTTCATTCATTGATTTAATAGGCGTAATTCTCCAAGTTGTTCGTCGACAGTTTCATTTTATGTTTTAATAAACATACTCTGCCTTTAAATTGACACTTGTAACATGCTATTATCTGACATGCCGTATGTAAGCAAATCAGTACCATAAACTAACATTAATTAAATTATAATTTTAGTAGTTTATATTAAACACCTAGAACCTTTTCAGCTCGTCTGAATTTTATGTTTTTTTGCAGAAAGTAGAACAATTGGAGAGAGATGATGACAATGTGATGAATAACCAGGCCACCAAACTGTTGAAGGGTAAAGCCAGGCCAAAAAAACTTAAGGAAGAGACCAAACCGTCACCCATGGGTCGTCGCGTGGAGCCTAAGATCGACTCTGCCATGAGACTTAAGGCTGAGAAGGACGCCATCAAGAGAGTAAAGTCAAAGGTATGGCGACCATCCACATGTAATACAATTTGATGTTAAAAGGTTGGTTGAGAGGGTAACATTTATCAGCGTGCTTTAAAAAAGTTTCTAGTTTTTCATTGTCTTTGCGTCGAGTCTTAGGTGTATTTCTGTAAACCATAGGGTGGATTTTTCTTTCCCTTTGTATAAATGCTTATCACAGGTTGACGACGTGTTGCGTTCAGCTCCCAAGTTCCTGTCATCAGGGTCGCACACTTCAAAGGTATTTGCCGTATCTCCTAAGCCAGCTGGCATAAATGCTTATCACGTTGTGACATATCGCATTCAACAAGCAAGATCCTGTTTCCAAGTTCAAGGGCACATTAAACCTTCAAAGGTCTAGCTTGACCATCTTCGTGTCTGTCATATCTCCTAAACCTGTGTCAGAGCAGATTTAAATTCGTTTTTAGCTCTACTGGCCAACTGCCAGCAGAGCTTATGGGATGGTGTGTTGTCCGTCGTCTGTCGTCTGTCGTCCGTCGTCCGTCGTCTGTTAACTTTTGTCTCGTTAAGGCGATAGGGCCTTCATTTTTTATCCGATCTTTACCAAACTTTAATAGATTGTTAATATCAATGAAAGCTCGGACAAGTTCGAAAACCAGCCAGATCGGACCAGTATCAGCGGAGTTATGGCCCTTGATTTAGTTAAAAATGCTATATTTTGCCTCGTTAAGACGATAGGGCCTGCATTTTTCATCCGATCTTTACCAAACTTTATCAAATTGTTAATGTTGTTAAAAGCTTGAACAAGTTCGAAAACCAGCCATATCAGACCAGTAACAGCGGAGTTACGGCCCTTGATTTAGTTAAAAATGCTATATTTTGCCTCGTTAAGACGATAAGGGATTCATTGTTCATCTGATCTTTACCAAACTTTATCAGATTGTTAATATCAATGAAAGCTCGGACAAGTTCGAAAACCATTCATATCGGACCAGTAACAGCGGAGTTATGGCCCTTGATTTAGTTCAAAATGCTATATTTTGCCTTGTTAAGATGATAGGGCCTTCATTTTTCATCCTATCTTTACCAAACATAATCACATTGTTAATATCAATGAAAGCTCGGACAAGTTCGAAAACCAGCTATATCGGACTAGTAACAGCGGAGTTATGGCCCTTGATTTAGTTGAAAAGGCTATATTTTGCCTCGTTAAGACGATAGGGTCTTCATTTTTCATAGATCTTTACCAAACGTTACCAGATTGTTAATATCAATGAAAGCTTGGACAAGTTC
Organism: Cyrtodaria siliqua; assembly: GCA_037043455.1. Taxonomy (NCBI): domain Eukaryota; kingdom Metazoa; phylum Mollusca; class Bivalvia; order Adapedonta; family Hiatellidae; genus Cyrtodaria; species Cyrtodaria siliqua. Next base: position 4,437 of record JAWPHD010022952.1, on the reverse strand, counting down.
GAAAACCAGCCAGATCGGACAAGCAACAGCGGAGTTATGGCCCTTGATTTAGTTAAAAATGCTATATTACGATAGAGCCTTCGTTTTTCGTCCGATCTTTGCCAAACTTGACCAGATTGTTAATATAAATGAAAGCTCGGAAAAATTCGAAAACCAACCAGATTGCACTAGAACAGCGGAGTTATGGCCCTTGATTTAGTTAAATATGCTATATTTTGCCTCGTTAATATGATAGGGCTTTCATTTTTCATTCGATCTTCACCAAAATTTACCAGATTGTTACTATCAATGAAAGCTTCAACAAATTTCAATCCCAGCCAGATTAGACCATTTACAACAGAGTTATGGCCCTTGATTTTCTGAAATATGCTATATTTTGGCCTCATTAAGAAGAAATGGCCTTCATTTGGCCAGATTTCAGTGAAACTTTTCAAGGATGATCAGTACCAAGCCTAGTTGTACATTTCGTCACCGTGTTCTGGTTGAATGATTTTGGCGGAGTTATGTCCTTTTAAAGGTTTTAATACACAAACTTTGTCTGGACTAGTTCTCCTGAATGCCTCCCCACATTTCAACGAAACTTTACAGGGATGATCAGCAGCAAGCATAGTTGGGCCAAAAATAAAATTATGTTTGTTTCCCCTTCCCGACCGACCCACCGAAATTGCCGCGACCCGAATTATTTTTTCGACACTGGCGAAAAAAATTATTTTTTTAATTTTTTTTTTTTTTTTTTTTTTTTTTTTAATTTTTTTTTTTTTTACTACTTTATATATGTGTGGTTCTTATTGAGAACTGCTATTTTAAAGTACAATAGTACTGTAAGACAAATCGGGTAGGTACCGAATGTATTGTCTTTTAATGAACATGCAGCACGATGTTCAGACACGACTGGGTTGGTACCGTCTTAAATGTGTCTTATAGGTAGCATGTATTCCAGTTTTGATCTCAAATAAAAGAAATGAAATAAAAAAAATATTTTACCTACCTACCTACCCAACCCTTTTTTGCATGGGTCGGGAAGGGGAAACAAACATTATTTTTGGCCTTGTGCATATCATCGTGGCATTCCGGTTAACAGATTTTTGATGGAGTTATGATCCTTTAAAGATTTTTGATACACAAACATTTTCCGGGCTAGTTCTCCTGAACCCCTGACTGGATTTTAACGAAACTTGAAAAGGATGATCAGTATCAAGCCTAGTTGTGCATATCGTTGCCATATTGGGGTTGAATGATTTTTGGCAGAGTTATGTCCCTTTAAATGTTTTAATAGCCAAACATTGTCCAGATTAGTCTCTTCTGAACTCCTTGCTGCATTTCAATGAAACTTGATGGGGATGATAAGTACCAAGCATAGTTGCACCTGTCATTGCCGTGTTTTGGTTGAATGAATTTTGGCAGAGTTATGACCCCTTAAAGGTTTTAATACACTAACTTTGTACAGACTAGTTCTCCTGAACCTCTGGCTGGATTTCAGCGAAACTTGTCAGGGACAATCAGTACCAAGCCTAGTGCGTATATCTTCACCATGTTCTGGTTGAACGATATTTGAAAGAGTTATGGCCCCTTATACATAAACTTTATCTAGAACCAGTAGAGCGTCCACAGGCCCTCTTGGGCCTCTTGTTGCATATTAAAATGCTTATGGCATCGAGGGCATTCATCCGACTTTCTGACATTTCTTGTGTGTATTTAGTTCAGGGCCTTCCCCAGCCATTTATGGCATAGCGGCGCCCCGATCCCTTAACACATGAAACAGACATGCCGCGATCCTTAATCTGACCGCGACCCTTTAAAACCGTGCCGCGATCCCTTAAAAGTGGGTCAAGACATTCATTTCCCAGTGTTAATTAACGACATATCTGATCAAATAACGCCTTGAGGCATAAACTCCTGACAAGCATACGTCCTTAGCTCCTGATTGGAGTGTTTTCATAAGGATTAGAGGGGCAGAGGTGTTAATTACCTCCGCGATAAGGGTCTAATTCAAGAATTCAACCATGCGTACATGACCTGTAAGCTTATTACGTCATCAAATGTGAAAACAATTAATTGTTATATTTTATGGTAGCGTTGAATTAACGTGCCTCCATCCATTTTATCGCGTTTTAAATAGACAATGATGAGAAAATAATCTCACAAATGCAAATTATTCGATAATCACATAAAATTATAAGAATCTCGGGGTTGCAGATTATAAATTTAGGTTACTTCCGGTTTTGAATTTGCTTCCGTGTTTCAACTAAAACGATTAATTATGATTAATTATGAATAAAGACAGCAATTTTAAAACACTTAAATAAACTTATAACCGTTATAACCGTTTCCTACCCTTTTTTTTTTCGAAAACGCTAATGACTTGATGTAGTTAACATGACTTAAACGTTAAGTTATTGTAAGACAATGTCAGCGTAAAAAGTTGATGTAAATCCGGATAGTCCTTATTGCGGATGCTTAAAAAACACACGACACTGCGTTTTCAAGTATGTTTTTTTGAAATGTTATTCACTTAAAAATAATATAATTACTCCTGCTTAACTTCACCACATCTATAATGAAGTGTTTACAAGATAAATAAAATCTAGAACAGCAAAGGAAACAATGTATAAAGTTGTTATCTTTTTCCAGAAAAAAACAAAACAAAAAAAACTGTAAAAAAATCTACATGTACTATCTTTGGCAGACTGGTAGATATATTTAAAACATGTTTTAAATGTGTCAGGTGTATGCCAAAACCCGTATTTTACTTCAAAACATGGAAAAAAAACGACACCCACCCCACACCCTCGCGCGTTAAATGCCACTATCCCTTAAAAAAATCCTGGGGAAGGCCCTGTAGTTACTTAGATAATTTCTCGCATAACAACACTTTTACATCTTTCGCATTTTATACACACTAACATCTACAGGACAGCAACCTGTTCCTACTAAAAGGTCAATATAAGAATCCAACGAGTATCCATGTGAGATAGAGAAATCTCACCCGAGGGGTTAGAATTGAACCAAGGAACGAGGCTCTACCGAGTGCCTGGTTGCAAATCTGATCCCGAGGGTGAGATTTCCCTATCTCACATGGATCACTCATGATGGATTATTTTTCTCCCATTATGTGTTTATTACCGGCATAAAATCAGTGACTGCTAATTTAACGCCAGAATAAGGCAACATAACGTCATGACATCGTAAGTCACATGTCATGTAAGATAGGCATTTTCCTCAGAGTTATCTCACATGAGGAAAATGCCTATCTCACATGAGCAGAAATGGGAGAAATTAGTGTCTCGGTCAAGTAACTTCGAAAGTACTGAAGGGATATTCATGGAACTGTTAATCACAATGAGAGGGTATGTTGTATCAAGTACACACTTTCATATTGGTTTAATACCCAAAATGATTTTTCAAAATGTACATTACAGGACAAGAAAGGGGGTAAGGATGGAAACATTCTGGACTTCATGAAAATGGAAGATGATGAAGACAGCAATGAGCCCATGTCCCTGGTGGACAGACTAAAACTGAAGGGTAGTCCTGTAGATGCCATCAAGGAGGTCAAAAAGGAGAAGAAAGCAAGGGAACCAAAAGGTGAGATTGAGGATTAAACAGCCACCAAATTACGTAATGAAACATACTAATATTTTTATGCTCCTCCAGAGCTGTAGATAATTTTTGACTGCAACGAGTATTTACTCAGATTCAAAATGAATTGAGTAACAAGGAACATTTTCAGAGTAAAATATATTTTTAATAGTTCATGCTTCCAAAATGGATGTGAATCCAATTAATACATTTTAAAAGAAACGACCATTATGATTAAATAGACATAAAAAAATGAGGGGTTTTGTAAAAAAAAAAAAAGTATTTAGTAAAATACTCAAAAACTCAGCTTATCTACGGCTCTAGACTCCTCTGAATAATTTTTCGGTGGTTGGAGCATATAGTCTCCTCTTTGTCTCACTTTTCTTGTCCGAGCATATCTTAAAAGCTATAAATGGGACTGGAATGAGATATATTGTCTGGAGCGTCTGATAGCTCCAGTGTTTGCCTGTCATTCTTCGGAATGGCAGAAGAAATTATTTGTTCAGACATGGTTACATTATAACGTCTGTCAAAAATAGGACATTAACATGGGATATCTAAGCGGGTATAAGAACAGTAAATTCTCTTCTATAGCTTGCATAATCACCCTTGTATCGGCAAATACAGAACATAAAGCCGGGCATACATTTATACGTGATCAGCATCCGTACTGTTCGTGTCCGTCAAAAATCGCACATTGTGCAATTCTTCACATACACAGAACTGGTCAATGGATGCTTCCCAACATTTTCTCTAACCAATTCTTCACTGACATGGATACGCACACACCACGTCCACATGGATGCCTGACTTAACACTAGAACAGTCAAACTCATGGATTCACAGTTCAACATAACA